>JABEEJ010000862.1:0-29799 GCA_013363135.1 Fusarium brevicatenulatum
TAATAAAATATTAGTAAACTAATTATATTAAAATACTTTTTAGTATTTTAAAAAACCCTAATTAGGAAGCAGTAAACTTAAGAGAATAGCTCAAGATATACCGATATTTCTTTCCTGTCTTACACCGACACTATATAACTGAGAAGACACATCACTGCTATAGTTATAATTATATCGGGAAAGGACATTATTGCACAACCCTAGATTCCTATGCGTAACTAGGTTGGCCTCGAGAAGCTTTACACAATCCTGCTTGTCCCAATCACAGTCAAGTATGAGGACATGTAAAACCCAGCCAGGTTGCCAAGCTGTCTATTTACAGGTGACCTTACCACCAACGCCTTTGTCACTCTCCCACACACATGAAGCTCCATCCTTAGTGCACTGGAGGGTAAAACGTCAGTTTAGCATAGTTGAGAATAAGCGAAACTGTACCTTCTGGTTGGCGAAGGTGCCACACTTCTTGAACGTGGTCCTGCCGTTCGGGCCCTTGTATCTGCACGTGTTGCTGGACTTGGTTCATGTCTAGAAAACGATCCAGTGTAGTTAGCGGGAAATCTTTCCCGATATCAGGGGATATGTTGTTGTTGGCTCACTCCCTTATAGTCGAGGCGTTTCTCCAAGTTGCCTCTCGCATCGAGGGCCATAGCCGGAGAGTCAATGGGAGTGGCTGCTACGCCCATGGCAGCAACGAGTAAAAGAGTGATAGTGGAAAACTGCATATCGTAGTTAGTGTTGGCGATCTGTAGGGGACTAGGAAGTTTGTGTCTGAGTATCCAGGTTGAAGTGCTGTGAGTGCTTGGTTCTCTGTGGACGATAGTAGCTCAAACACACTTTTATGTACTTCTTGTCAGGAAGTAAAATTCTACAAATGCTGATCTTGTCTTTTTATATTATCTCACTGAATGTGATGAAGTTACATATGTTACTTCGTGTATTCAATGCACGAACTGCTAGGACCAACAAGCAACACAACTTATCTGGACATAAGTGGTCCTGGAACCAACTGGCAGCTCACCTGATTCAAATGTGAGTCAAACGGATATCTCTTGATCATGTTGTCCATTGCTGTAATATTCTATCGACCCAGCATATTGAAGGAAATCACGGGCTAATACACAATAATAGGCCAATAGTTCCTAAATAGTCACGTTCACTTAGTCTGATTGGCAGATGGCAAGCATATCGTTCCTATGCCGCAAATGGCTTGGCACCAAAGCCTGAAATGATTCCTAGTTCACTTGAAAGTATTAGAGCCAGATTGTGGGCATCCCAACAGCCTAAATGACTGCTTAGTTTAAACATATGTAATGCAAGACCGCACCAACCTTGGTCATACATCCTGACGCGCTGGGCGCCAAGCTCTTCGGCACTCACGACCACTCGAATATATTTGCCGGCAGGATGCCAGGACTGCTTATACAACCCTGAAGATATCCCTCAAGCGTCCGTCCCAACGACTTTAAGTCGTTTGAGTGCTGATGAAATCGCTTCATTGGTGGAGAAAGATATTATGGAAATACACATACATACCATCTCTGAAATTCATTAATGGTACTCCGTAATTTGACTCCAAACAAAAGCCATCAGCTCCGCTCTGAACAGGTATGGGGGACTTCGCGGGCGGCAGGCCTCAACAGGGATGTCGAGAAACGTGTCATAGCTTTCTATACGGCAGAAGGTCCGATTGGTTTGTGCGTATATACGGAAACATTCTTGGGCCCTCTGACAAGGAGAACAAAGCTACAGAGTAGACGCCTGCTGTTTAACGACCCACGTCAGCCCAGTTTAATCCATCTTCATCCTTGTGAAAGAAACTCTGTGCTGCGCCTTGTCGTATCATTCGATCAATTCCCTCAGCCAAGCAGATGCAGGCCGTGATCCACATAACGGAACGCGTGGCCCGGTCGGGCGTTTACTGTATCTGGGAAAGGAAGGGGGCCCCATACCTTGAAGGAAGAGTGGCGAAGCTTTTGTTTAACAGCATCGTGGTCTCACTCCGATCCGGAATTTTCTGCCAAAATGAAACAAATAATAGATGTAACACAGCTTCCGCTACTGCTCACAAGCCGTGGGCGCAAAATGCTAACTCTTACATAATACATCGAGCAGGTGCTTGGACTTGAGACTTTCTAGGTATAAGCCTTGGATGTCTATAAACGTATTGGCGGCTGAGAAAATGCTGTCCGGTGCTTTTCTCGCGTGTGAAAAAGGACTATTTGGTACTTTTCTTGTGTGTAAGCTAGACCTTCTACTACCGTGTTGAACCCGAGGTCATCCTTAGTACCCTTTACAAAATACTTTTCGTAGAAGGCATATACGATCAAAATAGTGTCTGCTCTCAAGAGCTAAAGTCTAGAAATAACTATTCGGTATCTTCAGTCTCATCCATCCGGCTCATAGCCAGCTCTTCCAAGCTCTGAGCTGGATCCTTCAAGCAAGACAGATATTTATCATCCTGCACATCCTTACCAGCACCTTTATAAGCCCTCAGAATCTCAGAATTACGCTCTACTACCGCTCCGATCATTGATTCAATGGCATCAGCAGCGTACTCCTCCAGGCGTTCCTCTTTGGCCTCCTTTGCCTTATCCTTGATCTCGTACAAACGTTTGAGCCAGTACATCCATCGCCAAGGTGTAAATCCATACGGGCATCGTCTCCCAAGGTCTGATTCAACGAACATGGTGCCACCCTCCCCGATAGCGCTGGGACACTCGTTCCACGACACAACTGACAATTGGATTAGATTGTAGACGGCCTCCTTAATCCAAGCCGAGACAGATGGCAGCAGGTGGGCAAGGTCGAGCTCACTCATGTCTCGGCTTCTATCTTCTTGGTCAGATCCTTGACCCGTGTTGAGCTCTCGAGGCTCCTCGAGTGTAGACCGGAAGAGAACGAGGGCAATCTGGCACATCCTATCTTTGCTGACGCGTGTTGCCGCCAGCTTGGCCAGGAAAGATGCGAAGTTGACGCGATGGGCGCTCGAGAGCTTTGCGGCGTTGTCGGCCCAGAATTTGGTCATGTCAGTGACCAAGAAGGGTAGATCATTCCATAGCGTGCCTTCAACTGTTCGTGCAATATCGACCCCAAAAACGCCCGGCGCGGGCCTGGTTAAAACCCCGCGTCCCTGGATCTTGAGTATGTCTAGAACAACTCGGTCATGCTCAGGCGTTTCATGGGATGTATGGCGGGCGACCTGGTAGTACATGTGCCAAAGATCATGGAGATAGCCCTCTAGAGAGTCGACACCATCGCCAACATTGCAAAAGCGGTCGCTGATGACCCATGTTCGATTGTGGAATGCCGCTCCTCGAAGTTCTTCAAGATCCTCCCCTCGGGCAATACTTTTGCGCACGCTCTCCTCATCTCGAGCCATGGTTTCCGACAGGGTGTTTTCGGAAATACCTTTCGGAGAAGGAGCTAATAGAGCTTCGCGGAGATCTTTCATTGTGTTAGGAATGCTCAGGTAATTGGCGAGTGTATGTGGTGCTGTAAAAGATAACAAGTTGGGAAGGAAATAATATTACGAAAATAAGAAGGCGGTCTATATGTAAAGGGCAGTGAATCGAACTCCGTCGACCGGGGTGCTCTGACCTAGCCTAGCAAGCTGTGGGTTCGAGGGCCGTGCCATTTCAACCAACAGCAGCAACATCGGGACCTCTTGACATGTACCCTAGGGGAGGAGAGAAAACCAGGACCTTGGCCCTAAGGGATAAAAATACTTAGGTAAAGTTAGCCTAAATTTAGGGGACTCTTTACTAAGTTTATTTTAACACCCTATATCAAGGTTCAGTGTTTTTTAACCCCCTGAAGGTACCCTTACATGTGCCAGCCGCCCGAGGTCTGGAACTAAGGCTCCCCACTGTTACTTTCCAGCATTGTATGCTGTCACGCTTGACAGGCACCAATAACAACTGGCTCACAGCCTCACTACCCCGCGCTGGGTGACAGCTTGACAGATCGATTTAGGCATAGCTGCAGAGTTCAGTTAGGCCGCTACAGCGTTACAGTCTATAATCGTGTTACCAGCATGGCTGAGAATATGCAGTTGGGTGCCGCATTGTTAGCTCGCATGTACCTGTGCAACTAACAGTTACATTTTAAATGGGGCGTAACGTAACTATATCACATGTACGAGAAGAGGGCGGGACAAGACAGAGATCGCTGTGCCGGGATCCCGATGGGGGTGGCTCAAAATACAAAAGTCTGAGATTCTGTCCTGAATATAGGTATAAGCTTAACTACCTATCTACTTGTAGACCAGTAGCATCCTAGCCAATAGGTCTTCAACTTCTCTATCACAGCCCGACCCAACTATTCCCTATAACTATAACAATACAAGGGTCTGTTGAGTTAGCATAAGAACCAATTATACATTAAACGCCATGCCTGAAGATAGTTCTTACTTACTTCCAATAGGGGGGAGCTACTTAATAGCACTTATGTCGGCCATTATATTTACCAACAGGAATGCACTCATGCTTGCCAGAGTATGGCCAGCCTTTGTCGTTCTTGGGGTAGTAGTCCGGGCAGACGCAGTTGACATGGCCAAACTTGTTTTCGCACTTGATAGCACAGCGTTGTTGCTGGCCAACTGGGTTGCCATCGACGAAGTAGCATTGTCCGAATAGCTCTCTGGCACACGTGAAGGCTTCAGCGGCCGTCACAATGGCGCCGACGATGAAGAGCTTTGAGACGTGCATGATGTGGAGGGTAGAGGGAAAAACAAATGTTGACTTGAAGATAGATTGGAAGATAGTGTTCTGAAGCTAAGTGCAGTTGCTAGACTTGAGGTGGGTGATAGAGTGTCTTTTATATCTATAGCTCTACTGGCACGGCTTAGCCATCTGCACAGTATACAGACTATACAGATCGAGGCCCCCAAATCTTCTCCATACTACAGATACCAAGGCAGTAGCCCCCAGCGTAACACAAAGCTGAAAGGGTCTATACTTAGAACACATTACGCAAGCCAAGCATATCGGACATGTTCAAGACTTCTTCTATTATATTCTTAACTAGTTTACTGTATAACTTGTCATTATACAGACTAAACTAGACATGACCTTTTACATTCCAACTTAGCCATTACTAGTTAACCAGAGCCAAAACTGCTTACTAGCTAAGTTGGCAGTTTTCTGTAAACAACAATTCTACCAGAGTACATAGTTACTATCTTGATCTATATACCAGGCGGATAGTGCGGTTCATACTGCCAAGGAGGGATTGGCGGGTGCCAAGCCCTAGATATCAGCTTTTGTAGATCTATTCGTAGATCCTCCCTCCCGATGACCGGCAGTAAGACAGGATAGCTGTAATCTGCCAAATATACGGCCCTTGGCGGGCTTGTCTTACTCCAAAGTTCGTTGGGGATCCACCAATTTGGGGTCCGTGTTTCATTTTCCCCCTAAGTCTGCCTTGTCTGCGCCTGCTATGCGCCCATTAGATTGAAGATCTCATGTACGATGAGCGGGTGATTCAGCTCCTTAGGTAAGGTCTATGCAAGAGCACGATAGAATGACGACAACGAAAAACAATACCCGGAATACAGAATGCACGAAGGTAACTAACGCTATGTACTATTACACAGTAACTTTCTCGGGGAAACACATATTACAATCTAGGACGCTCCTGTGTATCGCGAGCCAACTCCTCAGCCATGGCCAAGGCAATGTGTTCAGAGATCGCCATGGTAGTGACCATAGGGTTGACACCACTCGCACTCGGAAAGACACTCGCATCCGCGACGATCAGATTCTCACAGCCCCAGACCTTTCCAAACTCGTCCACAACACCGTCAGATTCCTTGGTACTCATTCGACACGTGCCCATCTGGTGAGCAGATCCGTATGGTGTATCCGGTGTCTTGTTCCCATGCGCTTCCATCTTCTTCAGCCATTGCGAAAACTTCACATCTGTGACTCCTGAAGAGTTATCGACATCGTTTGTCACACTCTCTGGTTCACGGATAAATGGCTCAAGACCGGGAAGTATGGGGTGTATCTCCAAGGCGCCTTGGACATAGAGAATCTTTGCCAGGCCAAGCATACCCTTCATGTTGTTGCTGGCATCGAACTTGGAGGGAGTGTAAACCAAGCGAGGCGTGCCATTTATAGGGTCTGCTGTGACGTGGCCGCTGTCGCGATCTCGAGTAATAGCGATGTATGCTTCCATGTTCCTGTACTTCGATATTGCGGCCTTGTAGTCAGCTCCTGAGGTCCAATTGCACCATGTTAGACACATAGAAGGCTGTCGCGAGGTCAGTTGTGTTTCATACGTCAGTTATTGGAGAGACATACCAGCATTGCGGGACGCTCGAGTCTCACGCCGTGGCCATTTCCGTCGACGTTATCAAAGCTCGAAACTACAGACGTGAGAATTCCGCCTGCCATATATTAGTACGGGACCTGCTACAGTATGAAAGTCTAGAATGCAGCGACGTACCTTCCCATGGCCGTGTCTCCTGTTCAAAGATTGCAGATACAAATGACGTTGGGTGTAGATGGAGGTTCCGCCCAATATGCTTGTTCTATCCTGGCGTGTTAGCAATCGATTCGGTATTCGTAGTGCTGAATCTTTAGGTCGTACCTTGAGCCCACTGTTCTTCAAGATGATAGGACTGCACAGGCTACCAGCCGAAATGACAACCCTCTTCGCTCTGATCGTTACCGTTCTGGCCGCGGCATCAAGGCCGTCTTTTGGTCTCCAAGTTCCAGTCACAGCATAGGCGACATTCTTACCGCCACGCTTCTTGAAAAGGACTTTGTTGACGTAAAAGCCTGTAATGAACTTGGCTCCGCACCTAGCAGCATCAGGCAGCCAGCCGTTGACAGGCCCATTCTTCTGACCCTTCCAGCAACCCATGGAGCAATAGCCATCCAGATGCTCGTCATGGCCCGTGTTCTGGGGGACCTGCTTAGCGCTGTATCCGAGTCTTCGCCCACCCTCCAGCAAAACATTATTTCCGTGGTTATGATTGATAGGCTCGTTACTGACGCCCATACGCTCACAAACTGAATCAAGATGTTCTTGGAACTTGGCCGATTTGAAGAAGCTGAGACCTCGTTGGTCTGCCCATTCATCACGGACTGTGTTCTGGGGCTGTAAGCACGCGCTCCAGTTGACTGTTCCACCTCCACCAAAGCATGACCCTGCAAGTGTAGAGATAGACCCGTCCTCAGAGGATACTAGCCCTCCCCCCTCGAAAAGGTGGAAATATCCTGCGCTTTGATCGAGGGGCATCGACGTGGTTTCAAAATGCTGTCCTTTATCGACTACCAAGACACGATGGCCCGCCATGGCCATAGTCCTTGCGACGACTCCTGCTCCACAGCCAGAGCCCACAATGACAACATCGGTTTCTAATTGAACGTGGGTTTCGGAGTCGTTGAACTGCATGAACTCGAAAGGGTATGATTCGACCGGGTGCCATCCAACAGGAGTTGATGGGAAGCCAACGACTTCATTGAAGAGCGTACTTGATCTGAGATAAACATGCTTCCCGATGATTGAGAGCTGTTTGAAGAGGACGCGAAAGGTAGCTAGAGAGCTCGTTTGCCAAGAGTTGAGTACTAATGTTCGGTCTTGAGGAGACAGATCGCAAAATAGTGTGAAGTAACCAGTAAGAGGAAGGACAGCAGCTCGATTTCTGTCATGTCACAATATTAGCAAACTATATTAAAGGCAAGTGCAAAGAAGAAAAGGCTCACCCGAGAAGTGAGCATACTGTAGCAAGCGCAGACAGTTTATCAGCATGGAGATTGGCCAGCAGACGCTTCAAGATTTCTTGGAACAGTGGCATATTGGAAGGCTTTTCGTCAAGAAAAGCCCTGAGTGTAGAACCATCGCAGTTGTTGAGTAGAGCACTCTTCTGACCCGCAGGTATCGCGCTCTCAGGACAAGGAGCAATGATGGTGTCCATGATAGCCATCATAACCTGCCATTGCGCATCCGTCAGAGGCCCAGAGCTGGGGCCCGTAGGAAGTCCAACCGCCGTACGTTCAGTCATTGTGAGGATCTTGGTGTTGCCGTGGCTCCGGGAAGAATGAAATGTGAGGATCTGGCACTTACAGATCCCAGGACAAAGGCGGCAGACATCTTTAAGCTCCTCGGGAACATCACATGCCAGTATGGGGTAGAAGCTAACCCCAGGTTTACCCCTCATTATTCGTATTTATTGGACACTAGCCTACGTCGTTAGCTCATTGTTGGAACCGCTCCGACGATAATCTGCACGAGCCGGAACGGACCCGTGCCCGCGTTACTGAAAGTAAAACGATTTCCAAAACACTGCTAACAAATTCTATACAGAGTTTTCATAGATCGGGGTTTCCCAGGTAATTTCTTAGTACTAGAAGTCTCATCAATATTTTTCATCAGATCGAGGCCATTCAGAGTCTTGCGGTTTTCTCACGATGCAGATCCTGACAGATGCACTCGCCTCCGCAGATCTTCGCAAGCTAGTCCCAAAGCATCGATAGATGTGCCGGGTCAAGCTGCGAGCCAATGATTGGAGCCTGCATTGCCAAAATGCGGAGCGCTTCCGTTAGCACCGACGGCTTGATTCCGTACCTAGGCTTGTTATTCGTGGGGGGTCATGAACTTTCGGTTCTATCGCGCCAAGTGTCTTAGTATGGTCAAACCAGAACCTATGCCATGCCGAGGTCTGGATTCTGGGGCACCAGTACCCCGTGGGGATTTCCTCGGCATGGCCTACCGGAGTGACACAAATACTAGACCCTGTTCCTCAACCTAGATCCTATGGCCAAAGTGCTCAACCTCGCCTCTGTCAATTTGTATAATACCATATTGCATAAACTATGAATCCTCCATTCTCGAATTGGGAGAAGCTCAAGCTAGCTCTGCGCCTATCATATGCCGGTACAGTAACGACGTGTCCCAGTCATAGTGCAGGTAACTGACATATCTGTTCTTGGAGCCCCTCTCACTCTCACGTATATATTACGATCCATCCTCATTACAAAGCGCAGAAGTCTCCCATCCCGCTTGTTCATCGTTTGCGCCGTTCTTAAAGTAGCTCTTGGATTCTCACCTCGGCAAATTCAATACTTGTCGCTACCAACTCGAGATACATATGAAAAATGGATACAGCAACAAAAGAATGAAGCGGAGAAGCTCGGACACCAGCAACATGTCACGAGACTTGTATATGATCGAGAGGTTCTGGAAGATGGAAAGTCGTCGCTGCTTTGGGTAGGCGATCGAAAGCAGGCAAAGAAAATTGTTCTGTTCTTCCACGGTGGTGGCTATGCGGCACCAATAACGACGGGACATCTGGATTGGTGTTGGCGAGCATATGTCCTTGCGGGGACCGAAAAGGGCGTTGAGGTCGCAGTGGCTGTTCTCGAGTACACCTTGATTCCCGAGGCGAGATACCCAGTGCAGCTCCGCCAAGCAGCAAGCGGACTAGCTCATCTTCTAAACAAGGGGATCTCACCTCAGGACATTATAATTGGAGGGGATTCTGCTGGCGGACAACTGACAGCCCAAGTAATCTGTCACCTCCTTCAACCACAACCCACAATCCCAGAAATCACGTTAGTCAAACCTCTCGCAGGTGCCTTTCTGGTCTCTCCATGGGTAGCTCAGTCGACCGACGATGCTTCATACAGAGAGAACGCATGGATTGATATGCTTCCAACAACAGGCATTGTATCATTCACCAAAGAACTGCTAGGTCCTGACGCCGAACCCGCCCTATCAGCATTTCCACTTGATAGAGAAGAGTCTAGTTTGACTGGAATGACATCCGTTTTGAGCCAGATCTACATCACTGCCGGAGTACACGAGATCTTTCGGGAGCAGGTGGTTTCCTTCAAGGATAGAATTAAGCTTTTGAACCCCGATCTGAAGCTGCGGTTTCAGTACTATGAGAACTGTGCGCATGACTTTATAGTAATCGAGAACGAAGATGGAGAGTGTACTCAGGATATGAAGCAGTGGATGCTTGATTTACTAGCGGTGGAGTAGGGTTACAGTTACATTCTTAATTTAAGAGATTAGCAATTATCCCATTCGCTGTCGCGTTCAAGACGATCCAGGTAGCTAGCTTTACAGGCAGAGCGGGACGCCAGCCAGTACACTGACTTGAATACCCGACTTATAGAGATCTGGCATCTTGTATTTACAGACGATACGATGTCTAATAAATTAAGCTTTTACAAAGTCACCAGGGAATGTTTCACTAGCTAGGTAGTCATCAGATAGCTGTAAACTTAGACAAGGTGTCACGCGTTTTGCAGCAGTACACTAGTTAACATCAAGGCCTTTGTGGGGGCATTATCTCGGATAGCACGGCTCTCCCAGCCTTCTTTCAATACGAAGGCCACGGATTGCGCCCCTGGCCTTCTTTTTAAGTTTCCAGAAGTAAAGTAAAAGGGCGGTGACATAGCATAAGGCTCACGGCTCCCTTGTATGACTCCACTATAGACAGAGCAACTAGCGTTTTATTAACAGCTTAGGTATGACTTAAAGTTTATTACTACTTTATAAGTTTTCTAAATTAAATTTTATAATTATTCAATAATAAGAGATTTCAGTATAAATAGCCTGTATTCTGGCTTAAAACAGTTTCCCTCTTAACTTCTGTCTAAGCACCAGCTACTTACTTTACCTCTCGCACTCATTATTGCCCAGATTTACTACTTAGCCAGCTATCTAAAATGAAGATCTCATTCTTCCTATCGGCCGTTTTGGCCTCGTGGTATGTCAAGCCCTCCTTATCTCAATCCAGAGGCATAGCTGTCTTGTATTTAGCTTGTACATATGGCTAACACTATAATAATAGCGTCGCCGCCCAGCAAGATCTTTATTGCTGCTCTGTCAACGCGGCCGGACAGATTGTGCCGCGTAATGGCTATACCGGAAGCTGTTGTGGCCGCAATTCTCTTAGTGGTGATGGGGTAAGTTTTTTAATCTATCCTATGATATTTATAGTATTTTATGCTAATATAAGTATAATGATTTAGTCTTTCTGTACCGTGTTTGGAAATACCGGGCCTTTTGAAAACTGCTGTAGAGGTAATAAGGATAAGGGTATTGGAGTTTGTTCTTAGTGTTTAAACACTTACAATCTCTTCGACCTGCTGGAGCACCTTGTTGATTGCTGGAACTACATTTATTGCCCAGGTCATAGCCCTGCGGTATAGCAAGGAGAGGCATCTATAGCATTTCAACTATGTACAGCTAGGAATCATTCATCACAAGAGCAATGTAGAGTCAAAGTATGTATTACGACAAGACCTATCCAAGCCCAATCAACAGCTTCGCCACTCTATATACGATAAAATCCCAGGTTTACATCATGACCATAGCAGCAAAAGTCGATCCAAGCGCAACCCACATCTTGGGCCAGTTTCCAGTAGCGCTGTTTGTCGAGCCATCAGTAGTCGAAGGCGTAGCTGCAGCACTGCTCGCGGACGAAGTTGCACCGGCGCTAGTTGTCTCTGCGTTGTTGTTCTTGAAGTCGGCACTCTCAGTCTCGCTAGAAGCGTCGGATGAAGCTGTTGTTGAGGATTCGGAGTCAGTCTCGGTGGTTGCCTTGGTGGTGAATGTAGATTCGGAAGACGTCTTGGAAGTAGTACCCTTGGAAGATGTCTTTGAGGCGGCTTCGGAAGCAGTTGATGAGGAGTCATCATCGTCGTCGTCACTGCCATTGTCCTTCTCGTCAAACTTGATGCTCTTGTATGAGCCTGTCTCGTCGCTGTAGGTGTAGCTGTCCGCAGGGTTGAGGTTCTCAATCGCAATCTTCTGAACAGTCATGGTGTAAGGACCTTTGGTGTAATCAGTCTCTCCGCCAGCCCACTCGATAGTTCCCTCAGCGTTATCAGGATCGCCACCGGCCCAGATACCAAGCTTGACGCGCATGGGAGTCTGAGGATAGTTCTCTCCTCCAAGAGCATCAGCATAATTGAGTGTGCGGACAGCAACACCGTTGATGTACCACTCGCAAGAATCCTTGGTCCAGTGGATGGTATAGTTGTGGAACTCCTCCTGGGCTTGGGTGACTGCATAAGTAGCGCTTCGAGTATCGGATTCGGAGTTTCCTTTGCCGTAGTAATTGGTCTGAACATCGCCGTCTTTACCTCCAAGCCACTCCCAATCAACCTCGTCGAGAACATCAGAAAGGAGCACAACAGATGAGACGATGCCAGTTCCGGGCGCAGCCTTCAAGTGGACCTCCATGCGACCGAAGAACATGTACCACTTGCTCTGAATGGTCGGTGAGTCGCCCTGCTTAGAAACAGTGAACTCAGCACCATCAGAAGTATACTTGACAGTCCCATGGCCAGTTCCCTCCCAATTGTCATCATCAGCACCCTTCGTGAAGTCGACCGAGTATGATGAAGAAGCAAGACCTTTATCAGCAGAGCATGCTAAGCTATAATCAGTGTCTATTGAGGAAAAACAAAGCGGATACTATTCACATACTCTTCTTCATAGGGTTGCACTCGCTGTAGGTCTGAGCAGCAGCTGAAGCAAAAAGACCCGCAAGGGCGATCTTGGACCAATACATCGTGGAGAAGATAAGAAATAAATTGGATTTATTAATTAATGAAAAGAACGAGTGAAAGTCGTAGCAGGTCACAACAGAAAAGAACGAGTGACTTTTAAAGAATGCGACGTTGGCCTACCACGAGTTTAAAAAAGCGAAAATGAAAACAAAGATGCGCAAGCAAACTTTAGGCAAGTGGGAGGGAATGGTATGGTAGGCTGTGGTGGGTATATAAAAAGCGACTGCGTTATCTTGCTGCGCCTAGCAAACTTTTTTTTTCAGCTAGTCTAGAGCTCTGAGCCCATGAGTGTTGGTTCAGAACCCAGTTTCTGTTACTGATAAGGCAATCGAAAGGGGGGGGAGATGAAGATTGACCCGGTAATACTGGGTACCGTTGCGTAACGCAATCCTTGCCAGTGGAGAACGGGTTCTCTGACGCGTAATTACCCGGTGGGTAAGTCGTCACTCTCTATGGGGAACACTTCAGCTGATTCCTCCAAGATCGGATGAGTTGGGCCGCGTTATCGGCAGTAGCTGAGAGTATTTGATGGAATCGAGACGCATCATTGACTTTTTTCTGCCCTGACGATCGCAGTGGGCTCTGTTCATTTTAGTCAGGCACCGAAAGAATCCTCCTGTCAGCTCGTAAAGAAGGTTTGTTTCGGATAAAATTGTGACTCTGAGCAAGGAGTGATGATCTCGCGAGAACGTTCTTTTATTGCAACACGATAAATACCACTTTGAAGCTTTCGCGACTGTTGTATTGAGCCGTAGCCTTGTTGGCGTAGTGCGAGATTTACGTAGCACAGATCGAAGTGCGACTTCGGGTACGTTCGATGAGCGTCCGGGAACCCGAGACTCGGTGTGTTCTTGCAGTAAAAATAGCTGGCGCTAACTTGATCTTGTCAAGGCCGCTGAGTCAGTGGGTGTAGGGTAATGCTCTAGAAATCGCGATAAGAAGGCACATTCGAAGTTACAACAGACGGGGGACGAATGATACCATGATTAAAATCATGTTATATAGTTTGCAGTACTTTCCCTTCTATCTTCGTGATGCGATATGAAGTATGAGTGATGTAGATGTTTCTGATGTTCTGTACCTTACCATTCATGATCTGGTTCCATCTCCATGACGGAGAGTGTAACTTATTACCGGGAACTTGTATTATTTCGCACTAATCACAGGTTTGACCATGAAAGCATTCTCTGTCAAAAATGATACAGACAATTATCTGGATAATTTTTATTTAATCCTTATCTCTATTTCTATTTATCAAAACAGCACCAAGCCACAAGCCCAACTCAACTCCAACACGCGCTCCCTGATCAATCATGCTAAGATGACCAGCCTTATCGATAACGATAACCTCCCTGGCCTTCAACGCGTTGCCCAATCTGTGCGCAACCTCCACAGGGAGCCACTTATCATCAGCTCCCCAGATGATCTTGATTGGCAGCTTCGGCCCGACCTCTCCATATCTCGCCTCCACCTCCTCCGTCGATCTGGAGTTGGCTTGGCACAATTCACGAATAAAGCCTCGCTTTCCACCTTCTCGCAGCCAAGGCTCTTTGAGCCTCTGCATTGTCTCTTTTGGCAGTTCGTAGTATGCTGCGTCGCTGATGTAGCTCTCTAGTATGCCCTCAAAAGCTGTGTCGGGGAGATGTTCAAACAGCTGCGGGTTTTCGGCGATGACTTTGAAGAGAGGTTGGCCAAATGGGCCGATCGCGACAACGTCAATGAGACATAGACTTGCATATTGTAAGTTATGCAAGAGATAGCCTCGTAAACTGACGAGGCCGGCATTATCGTGAGCGACGATGTGAGCCTTCTCATGAGTCCAATCTGCCTGCCAGGACTTGAAGAGCGCAGCAAACACCTCTGCTTGTCGCGCGAGGTTGCTATCATACTCCTCAATTGCGCTTGAACTGGCCTTTGTCGGATCTAATTTCTTCTCTGCTGGCGTGTCGCCGAAACCAGGTCTATCGAAGAGATACACGTGAAACTGACGCGATAGTGAGAGGGCAAAAGGGACCCAGACGCGAGATGACCACGGAGTTCCATGAATAAAAATGAGAGGAGGCGACTTGGGATCACCCAGTGAACCCCATTTAACATCATAGCTGTGCGTTGAGGTTTTGTAGTGAAAGCTTTGAGTCAAAGCTATTGGGTCGTTTTGTGATGAGGTCATTGTACTAGATATAAGGTGAGTTTGGGTGTTGAGGTGTCAACAATGCGAAGAGGGACGCTGCGTAAGTTAAAGAGGGTTGAAACGGAGAGAAGAATTGATTTGTATTGAGTTGTCTTATTTATAGATAGCTAGTGGCTAATTTGATGCTGAATATGATGACATTTTAGTGAAATGGAGGGTGAGATGAGTGAGATGACGACCCCGCGCCTTTGTTTTGACGACTCTGGAACCACTGAAACCTGCTCTGGGGTTTCTGCCTTGGCAATAGTTCTTGGTTTAATTAAGCTCGCCGGTCATAAATTGAAGCCTTCTCTTCCTATAATTGAGATAATTAGTCCAGAGAGAGTACAGGCCATGAAGTAAAGATAAATATAAGATTATTTACCTCTGTAAGGTCTCGAGGTATTTGGAACATATATTGGCCATGTCTAGTCTATAGCACCAGTATTAGAATAACAGCAGGGAACGGCAACTGTATGCAGTAGAAATCCAGATTTCATAATTACCTGAAGATCGAAATCTGCAGCAGGGATTTCTGGAAATAGCGCTCGCAGAAAATCTATAACTTCAATATATGCGAGACGGTAATCAGGAAGGCTGGCTTCAGGCATTGCTGGGTCAGGGGTTAAGGTGCGGAGCTTAACAGCTTTTGATAGTAGTAGAGTGTTCCTTGTTAACCGATGCAAAAGCATACAATGTAGCAACTTTATCTTAGAGGAGAGGCCGACTTTAATAAGTTTGAGCAGTTGGACTTGATCAATCAACTGCTGCCACATCATACACAACTGCTGCCTAACATCACGTGCTGTCAGGCAGCTTTTCAGCCCGATGCTGCGTTTGCTTATGCTCTGTAATTAGAACTATATCCTAGACAGCTATAGCTAAGTAACTGACACGATAATGACGGCGGCTAACAACAAGAATAAGGAGGCCAAAAGCCTGGACAATCTCATTAACTCGAACTGCAGTGTTTTACTAAGATTATTGGCGCGGCCATTTTCTACAATAACCCTTTTGGAGCAGCCCTCTTTGTCGGAACTTCGTCATTGCGGAGAGTCTGGATGTGTCTCTTGTCAGCTGATTTGGGATGGTATATTCAGTACGCTTCCGGGATTTAGCTCATGGAGCGATATCAAGGCTTTTGGCTTTACTCTGCATGAGCAAAGCATCCAGTGGCTGAGGATTGGCATTGCGCGTGTAGCCAGCGATGTTGTCCATGGCTTTCCTCGAGAATGGGTTGACTTTCACTGGCTTCCCGCGAATGGTAAGTTGTTATATTCTTTTTCCTATCTTTGGATATGACTTTCAGGATAAGATAAATGCAGTAACATACGATACTGACTGGCGTATCCTCTTGCGAAGTAGACACTGACAAACCGCAATTTCCCAAAGAGGGCAGGCAGGCTGGCACGTTACCAAGTACTGTCGTCGAAATAAGCGGGAGTGATCTGACGAGTAGAGCACCGCCAATTGTTAACATTGCCCGAATACGAACATGGATGTCCTCATGCCAATTCAGCCACGACTCATGCAAACCTCCTGCTGGCCAGCAAAGAGTCCCAACGCGCTTAATCGATATAAACCTGGGCGATGATACATTAGACGTTGCCTTGCGAGAAGCGGTTCCCGCAGCAAAGTCATATATAGCCCTGAGCTACTGCTGGGGCCGTTCTCTTTCACTGCGAACCCTCCATTCCAATCTGGAAAGCCACAAGAACAGGATTACCTGGAGCGCCCTGCCAGTCTTGTTCAGAGATGTAGTACAGATTGTGCGCCTTCTCCAAGTGCGATATATATGGATCGATGCGCTCTGTATTATCCAAGACAGTGTGGCGGATTGGTCGATAGAAGGGGCCAATATGGCAGATTATTATGGGAACGCATTGTTGACTTTGGCAGCCGATACAGTGCCTGATACAACTGCCTCATGCTTTCCCAAACCTACCAGCCAGCCCATAGTTATCAGCGCAGCAGATGGGTCAACGAAAGTCAGGGTCACAAAGATTCCTGCCCATGTCAGTATGAAGAGCATACGATTCGAGAAGAACCCGCCGTTGTGTATGCCATTATTCTCCCGAGCATGGGCGTTTCAAGAGAGACTCATGTCAGTGAGAACACTGCATCTTGGACCAGAAGAGCTTGTTTGGGAGTGTTCCTCCGAGTTGAGGTGCGAATGCGGCATGCCTCCTGATATATGGAACGGCAGACCAGAAAAGTCAATCCAACCATTTCGTGTTTCGCACTACAATGCATTGGCTACTGGCACCGATCTAGGGGGATACTGGCACGATCTCGTTGAGATGTACCTGATTCGTCACTTGACCTTTGGCAGAGATAAACTGAACGCAATCATGGGTCTAGCGAAGCAGATCAACGACAGCCAGAATGCGGACTCTCCACCACTAGGCAATTATATCTTGGGACTCTGGTCGTCATCTTTAGAAAATGCCCTGTTGTGGTCTAAACGCGGCAGTGGTTATTTTCGCAACAGCCAATTCCCAAGCTGGTCGTGGGCATCCATTGACGGAACATGGCTATACCAGCGACCGCCCCCGTTTCCCGAATTTGTGTCCAAAGCTACAATTCTCAGAACGCCGCCGGAGTCGTGGACTGTCGACACATCCAAAGAAGCGCGCAACTATGGATTGACTATTTCGGGCTACGCTGTCGATGCTGTTCTTGTACCTTCTAATTTCTCTACTGGGCAAACCCAGGTCCAGTGGACGCTAGGCACTGGCTTTGAATGTGATAGCGATATGGAACTTGTCGTCAGCCTCGATATTGATCTGCATTACAAACAGGGAGATCAAGCCGCAGAAGTGACCTGTCTACAGCTAGGAGTATCGGAGATCCGCTCAAAGCGGCGATCTTGGGGCTTGGTGTTACGGGCAACAACCGACAATAATACAACGTTTGAACGGATTGGTATAATGACTGCCTCTGAGAATTGGTATAACACTAGTCTCAAGAGGAGGGACATTGAAATCATATGAGTTCTTTCATATCATGCAATACCCGTTTCACCGGGATTCTCTCACATCTGCCTCTGGACTCGCCTCTGTCAATCGTAGCTCTACGAATGGCGACGTCTTGGAAGAATATCGTTTCGTGCCCTCAAGTTGCCAGAACCAACATGCAGCACCAAAAAGCTCTATGTCCGCCACGTATGATCTAAGACCGACACCCTCATCATTTCTATCACCATACTCAATATCGATACCTTCTTTGATACGCTTGACTTCTTGAGCATGTCTCTGCGCCATCGCAGCCACTCGTCTCGCAGCCTCATACAATCCAATCTTCTCCTCACGCATGAACACCGCAAGCAGATTATTCGTACTTTCCAAAAATGTCTCCTTCTCATATGGGAATATCTCATTGAGTAGCGAACCTATCTTTCCACAGAGCTGCTGTACTTGACGGATCTGCGGGAGAGCGTTCTGTCCATCAGAGAGGAAATTACCCGTGGCCATCTCCACGAAGAGAACTATGTAAATGGACCCAGAGTTCCGGATTTTATGGTCCGCGTATTCTTCTACGCTCATCGCCTTGGCTTCACTGTAGATGAGAGCATGAGACTCGCCAAAGCCCTTCATGGCAGCGCAGGCCTTGGCGAGCCATACCCCGAAGCATTTCTCATCGATGCGCCGGCCCCGAATGTGCATGCGCGTCGAAAGCTCACGAATAGCTCCTAGGAGAAAAGCGTCCGTCTCCAAGTCTGACATCATTTCGCGACACTCTCCATAAGCGGAGGGGTCCTCCATTATACGCGCAGCACATACAAGACCGTCTGCCAGCCGGTGCGGAGCTTCGCGCAGCTTTTGTAGGTCACCGGCCAGCCGCTGCCCCGACGGAGCCGCCTGAATAGCCTTGAGCGTAGCAGCGCTGTCAAATATGTCGTCGTTGATGAACTGGATTGTTGCAAAGGCTGTGGTGATAAAGATCCCTTCATCGTCGGCGTTTGGGTAGAGATAGGTACACACGGACGCCGTCTCATCAACGATACCCTGGATAAGCTCCTCGGCGCCCAGTTGCTCAAGATGCGGACACAGCCATTGCCGGACTTGCTTGATGACCTGGTTTGCTCTTGGGTGGATTCTGTGAGGGGATGGTGGGTTGTACAACTGCGTCAAAGGTATCAGGGCTTGACAAGAGCCATGAGTTAGATCATCATGCTGATGATGCTTCCCTAGAGTTGTCATTTTGACGGTATTCATCTCTAAGCAGGCTACTATGCGGTTCTGTTGAGCTTGTCTGTGTGTTGAAGAGCAGATCGCATTATACTGCAGCCGAGAGGGATTTTTTAACCCGTAAGAAATCAACCCAAGACACCACGATTGGAAAACACTGGGTTACGCAATAACAGGGAAGCCGAGTGTATCACTTGCATGTATATATGCCTGACAAATTACCAATTTCCATGTGAGCTTGAAGGTCTGCACAGCATTAATACTCGCCGCCTGGTGTCTGACAAGCAGACTCACTGATAGTATGGCATGCGTAAGTTGTGCCACGGCATAGCAAGTGCCGTCTTTCACGGCTTCCGAACAACGGCAACGAGGTCGATGGCAGGTCTTGAGGTGAAACAGGGAGTCACCAATACCCTCCCCGCCTCCACGTCCATGTCTAGCTAATCTTTCTGCCGCCCGGGACAAGACGCAGTTCGCCGCCCACTCACGAAGGGTACGGTACTCTATGCGCAACGAGATGCGACTGGCATATTCATCTCGGCCGCAGTAACCAAGGTCGTCAGGGTGGTAGGTTAGGCCTTGGGCCTCAGTGGTACTACCAGCTGACGCAAGAGATTAAGAGGTTTCGTATTATTAATATTTAACAAAGAGTCGTGTCAGTGACCAAACCCCTCCGCCTACCCCAATGCCCAAGTAGAGTTCTCAACTTGGAGCAGGAGGGTGTGAGACGGAAGATAAGCCAACCAGTGAATGACCCCACGCCTTTATTTTGACAACCTTATGTGAGGCACAAAACATGCTGGCAGGTAACGCTCGCACTGAGTCACTAAAGCAATATCCATTCCTAATTATATATTTTGGAAAGTGTGATTCAATGTCAAGAGAATTCTTTATTGCTGAGAAGCAGCGATGAATGTATGTAGGGTATTCCACCTGTCTTGGCAATTCTGGGCGTGATTGATGATGTAACCCGCGCCCTTCACTTGACACTAAGGATAAAATATCCTCCTAGCCACCAAATTCCCTCTCCTCCTCCATCGCTTGACACATCACAAGGTCACAAAAGAGCTCATGGTGATAAAGCTTCGCTATTGATTGAAGTACCCGGCTGCGACGACGTCATGTCGACAACTACAGCCGTCCAGCTCGAAGCCTACGGCAACGGCACAACCTACGAACCCACCACCACCTCAACCCTCCGCCCAACAAGAGCCGGCCTCGCGGAAAATACCTCCCCAAGCACCCCAGAATCCGATGACCCAGCACTTGAAGCCTCACGCATCGCTGATAGCACCGTCCCCGACGGCGGCTACGGCTGGGTCGTGATCGGTGCCTGCGCCGTCGTAGCATGGTGGGTCATCGGCCTCAGCTACGTCTGGGGCGTATACCAAAACGCCCTCGTTGAGCGAAACGTCGGATCCCCGCTTGCTTTATCCTTCTGCGGTTCGTTATCGCCTGCTTTGATGGCGACTGTTGGGGTCATCGTGTCGAGAATGCTACGGACGTTTGGGACGCGTAAACTCAGCAGCGTGGGGATCATCCTCATGGCGCTTTCGCTCATTGGCGCGAGTTTTGTCACGGATCATCTTGTTGGGTTGATCTTTCTTCCTGGTATTCCTCTTGGTCTTGGAATGGCTGGTTGCTTCATGTCGTTCTCCCTCGCTCCAGCTCAGTACTTCTCGAAGAAGAGGGGTCTGGCCAACGGCGTAGTCTATGCAGGCGGTGGCTTTGGAGGCGCGATTATGAGTATTGCGACCAATTCTCTTATCGAGAAGCACAGCGTTGAATGGGCCTTTCGCATCACTGGCATCCTCATCGCCGTCTCGGGACTTCCAGCTGCACTTCTGATTAAAGAGAGGGTACCTTTGGCAAAGTCCGGAATCGTCGACTGGAGACTCTTTCGACAACTCAACTTTGCCATTCTCTTCTTCGCCGCTGGCATTGGTATCTTCCCTCTTCTCGTCCCACCTTATTTCCTACCCCTCTACTCTCGATCCATGGGTCTGAGTACAAGCACTGGTGCTGGACTCGTCGCGGGCTTCAGTTTTGCATCTGCTGTAGGACGAATCATGAGTGGATATCTTTGCGATAAATTCGGCCCGTTGAATACCCTCGCGGCATTCTTCCTCGGTAACTCACTTACCATGCTCGCCCTCTGGCCTGCATCAACCACTCTCGCGCCCCTTGCTGTCTTCGCAGTGCTCAATGGGCTGATGAATGGTGGATTCTTTTCTTCCATGCCAACTGTCGTCGGCAACGTCTTCGGATCTGCCAGAGTGTCGACAGCTATGGGCATGGTGATTGTTGGCTGGGTTGCTGGCTACCTTTTTGTAAGTTCAATATTCATCTGCCATTATACAATTAGAAGACTAATGTGATATCTGCAGGGATCTCCTATTGCTGGTTTCCTTCTCCAAGCTCATGGAGGTGCAGATGAAGGGCTGGGCGCATATCGACCTGCCATGTTCTACGCTGGCTCCATGTCAGCCATCGCTACTGTTTTGACTGTTATCCTGCGGCTGAGAATTAACAAGAAGTTAATGGCAAAGGTCTAGCATGTCACTCAAATAACATTTAGATAGAATCAAGAACATAGATAGAGGAGAGGGTCTCAGGGCTCACCGCGGCGGTCAGATAACTTGAGATATAATTTGTTAACTAGATAAAACTACACTACATATGTAACATATAGTGTTTCTCTACCCTGGAAACAAAGCAATAGCTTGCCCTGTCTCACTTAGCAGATGTTCAAATCTTACTACTTGCTTCACCCTATTTCTTATCCTTGTTCTTGTTGGCAATGCAAATCGGGCACTGGTCACTGTTCTTGTACTCCACTGAAGTTGGATAGTGAACCCCGGTGCATTGGCCATTGTTCTTATAGCCCGCACACATTACTGTAGCCGCGAAAGTTGTGTTGAGAACGTAAAAGCATTTGCTACACTTGTATACGTCTCGTTTGGTGGTGCACATGTCGAGTAAGGATGTAAAAGATGCCTGGCTGTGGTATGTGGATTAGTTAAGACCGTGTTATTACTGACAGTATTAAGGCAATTGAAGAAAAGAGCAGAGCCTTCGAAGTTCCGTTGATGCAATATATAGTCCTTGTGTAGCAGTGAATAGTTGAAGAACGTATTTTGGACGTAGCCCATCACAGCTCTCAGTACATAGAATGCCCATCAGTTAGGACTTGCTATCAGGCCTTATTCAGTCGGTATTCATATTTACGTAAATATCTAACCACTGCTGACCTATTCCATTCCATGTCTCACCCCCTTACGAGACAGCTAATCACTCGGATTAGCTACCGGGTTCACAGACGATACACTTATCTTCCTTCTTCCGTTCGACGCAGGGACTGCATTCATGACGCATGTCAGCTGTCAATTGATGTTTTACCCCACGGCAAGCGGCCCTTCCATTTTCGAGATATCTCTGGCATGGTTGAAGAGTATGCATTGTTCTTGTGATCTCCTCGCCGCATGTTTTGCAGATCACCACGGTGCCCGGAACGATGCACATACTGAAGACGAACTTTTGGCTCGATGTTGAAAATCTGTTTAACGATGAGGTACTGTGGAAGTAATGGCGGAGAAAGGTGGAGGCTCGGGGGGTTGCGCTCTATTTATATAGCCTGGTTGTTACATGACCAGTGGCGGTGAACATATGAAGTGCGTCTTCCTGCACATTTGTAAGTTGCACTTCTCGAACTTGTTGCAACTGTCCTGCGTTTAAGTATTATTTATTCAACGCCAGTAGCAGTCGAAGCCTCCCCGCATCGGCTATTCACAACTGCAAGACTTGCGAGGCGAGACTGGTTATGTGGTGCACCTGAAACGGTTTTTAATGGTGTTGATCGGAGACCACTTTCACATAGATATTCCAGATGCGGTTCAATAATGATATTTGATTTGGTAGCTGGAGCTAACGCGCAGTAGCCGGTCCCTTAAATCAACTCGCCAAAACTTCGCCTTTCACTTCTTATCGTTCTTCTTGCAGATAGGACAGTGCTTCTTTACAAGCCACCTGTAATCTGGTTCGGGGTAATTGGCCTTGTTACAGCCTTTTCCTTCCTGGAAGTCCTTGCATTTTATAGACTCTTTGTGGACCTCCCCAATTTGATTCATGCATGTCCCGCACTTCGATTATGCGATTGACTGTGCACATATTGGCGATTTGAAAAGTTCTGCGGTGGAATGTAATGTGAAGTTTGTAGTGTGTGGTGGAGTCAGTGTTGGTTTGATTGGAAGTGTATGTCCTGGGAGAATGAAAGGAGACTAGATTGCTGTCCCTGGGTCTCATTATGTACTCAAATCGTTCGCCGATGGCCTTGGGGAAATGTGTGAGAATGCTGCCCAGACATGGTAAATCACTGTCTATTGCATTGCAATGAATCAGTCAACCTGCGCCAAGGTGAACAAGACAGGCATACCATGGATGGATCAGCTTAGCGCTGTAGCAATTGTTCAGGGAATTTGACATCAAGTCTAGGTCGTAAAGTAGAGCTGTGATTTGCAGTTAGGACCCATGGCTGAGAGTTTGCATCGGCACTGAGAACTTAGTAATAGAGGAAACCATAGCCATCTTTAAATGAGAGTCATGTTAGCTCAGACACCTTATATGCTCCACATCTACAAGTCGCAAATGGTCTTCAGCGGGATTAATCAATGGCCAGTTATGCAACGAGACATCGACCATCGAATAGAAAACCTTGATATCGTGTTTGTGCACTAGCTAATACCTAACATACAGTGTCCTGCGTCTTAAGTTCATCCACCGACCTGTCCTCCTTTACCGGGCAGCAAGCTTCTTCCTCAAGCACACAGGGCAGAGACTCTCATGCGTCCTCTCCTTATGGGAACGGTACCTTGTACCTTTACAGGCTTTCCCCTCCGTCACTTCCTTGCAAGGTATTGGCACAGCATGAGTCTTGTTGATCTCAAAGTAGCAATCTCTGCACTCTTTGATTGTAATATGAACGAGGCACATTGTTGCGTTGAAAGGGCTTTTTTGATGGAGTGTTGGTAGTGTAAGTATTGCGTTGCTTGAGAATAATGATATGGAAAATGGTAGGAGAGAGAGACTAAGTATCTCGTTCTCTTTATATAATTGTACAACCCAACACGTGGCTTTGTCGCGGTGTGGAACAGTGCTACAAGAAGAAAAATGACCATTGAATGCTGTTGAACTATTCATCCTTCATTACGGTGACCCTTGAAGCGGAATGTTGTTTTGTGATTTGCTGCAAAAACGTTTATGGGCTTTTGTGATAAACACAAGCTTCAACACTGAGCACACATGCCACACAAGAAGCAAAGCAGATATCCCCCATCGCCACAATCACCGCCCTTGTACCTCGGGGGTGTGCAACGACTGCAATGCCTCCTGCTACGCCAGCGACATTTCTTTGGCCAACAACTCAACCAACGACAAAACCTTCCCTCTCGTAAGAGACTATCGCAGGGTTCAGTTACGGTGAGTTTCTTCTTGATTTCCATCTCGCACAATCTGCATCTCTCGACAGTGATTTTGACCTTGCACATGTTTTGTTGTTTGAAGTGTTGCTCAGGGATGTTGTTGACTGTGTGAATATCAGGGTACTTGGAAGATGGTTTGTGAAGAATGTGATGCCCATGATGTTCAGTCTGTTGTCTTAAATACAGATGTAACCGCATCAGTGTCCATTGTGAATACCTGCCCTAAAAAAGAAAATCAGTTTCATTTGGACCTGAATCAGTCTTTGTACGCGAAGGTGAACAAGGCAGGCATGCAGTAGAGGATATCGTGTCTCAGCATTCACAGTAGCAAACGCCGTAATAATCACAGCCCCGGGATCTCTAAGTTGCTTCAGGCTGATTGACGAATGAGTAGTGCATCTGAGTTGTCGTTGATGTTTGTTAGTCAGACGGATCACATGCTGTCGCACTGAAATTGTCCCAGTAGTTCGGAGTCAACAGGAGGTGGACTTCCCTATCTTTATCACGCAGAACTGGACGCCTGTGACAAGGGAATACATGGAATTGAATCTCAGTTGGCGATTATCACATTATACTTGATATAACTATTTTCCTCGCGTGATAATGTAGCTACACTCCTTGTGCCTCACTTTGCTGTCTGACCTAAGCTACCACCAAAAACAAGCATTCGCTGACCGCTTCTCGCCATGTTGGTTTAAGCTGCAGTTGCCGCATAAGGCTTGGGCTTTGTGCACTCCGGGCATGCATCAGTATCCCTTGTCTTCTCGACTTTGATTTCTGGCTTCTCTCCGCTGCATTTCCCCTTCTTGACCAGGCCGTCGCATCTTGCCTGAGATCGTTCTGCGTCAAGTTCATAACCGCATTTCTTGCACTTTGTGATTGTCTTTGTCCACTGACACATCTTGAAGGGAGTTTCTGTCTGTTAGCTAGTATATGAAGGTGTTGTTCTGTCCTTTGCGGTTGCTTTAATTCTTTAGGAGTATTTAGGCTTAAAATGTAGCTCATTTGCTCTAATTTATACGTCAAGTTGCTTTGTGAATGTGAGATGACCCCTGATCTAAAAGACGTGATTGAGGTTAGTCATAGCTCTCGAAGGGTTTGATGAAAAGGTAATGCACCGCACAAGTGGAAACAACGTTCACGGGTAATTCAAAGTAGAGGAAAAACGAATCACACCATTTTCCAAATGTATTCCTTTTGACCTTGGCGTCACGTCTGTTCCACCAGCACAAATCATCACACACAACAACGCGCTGTGATACGAGGCCCTGAAACTTGCACTGATTGAATGTGCGACTAATGTCTCACAGTCGTTTGGCTGAAGTTGACTCCATCACTGAGACGCTGGGTATCTCAGTGAGGATACATCTGAAAGCCCCTTTCTCCTGGTTGTCACTTCGCGCATAACCTCCAACTTAAGCTCCTTTCTACTTGCGAAATGAGGGCGCGTCAAAATGCATATCCAGCAGTGGAATCTCTTACAACCTCGTTGATGTCCGGGCTTTTTTTTCGCAACTCAAAATGATAGCTGAAAGCTACGCATTCTTGCGACTCCCTTGCGCTGTATCTGCATTTAAAAAGGATACAGTCTATCAAGACTAGCTGCGGCTGTTGTCTCACCTTCCTCTTTTGCTTGCATTATCCTCTCCGAATAATTGCATCATAATTACCGGGGGCCGAGATAGTCTACCCCGCTCCGTCTTATCGCCTCAAGCTTCAACCTGGCCTCAATCTCGCTCGATTCAGTGCATCTCGATCCCAAAGAACTAAATACAATTGTGTTCCGAAGTCAAGTACTGTCACGCCCATTCGAAGATGTCTGAATCGCAGCTTGACATCAAGGCGCTCCGAGCAAAGTTCCCGGCTCTTCAGCATGATCAAGTCTTTCTCGACAATGCTGGCGGGAGTCAAATTCTCGGGGCTGCTGCTGACTCGTAGGTTTTGCCATTACTGTGGCCTTGGATCCATTTAATGACTTGCTGCAGGATACGAGATTACCTCATCACCTCGAATGTGCAGATGGGCGCGTCATATGGTGTAGGCAAGCTTTCAGCAACAAAAGTGAACAAGGGCTACGAAGCGGCTGCACGATACATCAATTCACAGTCTGATGAAATTGGTACTCCAAATTCCCGAAAAAGTAACCACAGAACACTCAACTCACGAGGGAATTAGTCTACGGTGCTTCCTCAACCCAATTGCTACGCAACCTCGCACTGGGTCTCACATTTGCTCAAGGCGACGAGATCATCGTCTCAACTCTCGACCACGAGGCGAATATCGCACCATGGCTAGATCTAGCTGAGAGACAAGGACTCAACATCAAGTGGTGGACTCCAGAAGGACAAGGAAATAATCCCAAGCTGACAGTCGAGAGCCTGAAGCCGCTCTTATCCGACAGGACGAGATTCCTCGCCTTGACCCATTGTACCAACCTCCTCGGATCAATCCACGATGTCAAGGCCATCGCTGCAGCAGCTCACGAGTATCCTAATGTTTTTGTATGTGTCGATGGCGTGGCTTATGCACCTCACCGGCCCATTGACGTTAAAGATCTTGGTGTTGACTTCTACTGCCTCTCATGGTACAAAGTGTTTGGCCCACACATTGCAATGCTCTACGGTAGCCGTGAAGCTCAGAAGCAGCTTCGTCCGCTGGGCCACTACTTCAACCCGGCTGAAAGTCTGTCCGACAAGGCTGGATTCTCTGCTGGAAGCTATGAGCTGATAGCTAGCATATCAGTCGTGGTTGACCATCTTCTTGCTGAAAGCTGGGATAAGAGTATCGCTCAAGAGACGGAAATCCAAAAACTACTCCTCGACTACCTGACCGAACGAGATGACGTAACAATCTACGGAGAACCTGATTCGGATCCGAGCAAACGGCTGCCTATCGTCAGCTTTACCATTGATGGGTGGAACTCTCGAAGTGTCGTAGCAGCTATCGAAGCAAACTCGAATCTCGGCCTGAAGCATGGTCACTTTTACTCTCATCGTTTGGTGAAGGAGGTTCTTGATCTTGACACAACTGATGGCGTCGTTCGAGTGAGCATGGCGCATTATAATACTAGTAAGTCCCACGGAAATGAGATGTTGCACTACTGACCTTTGGCAGGCGAGGAGATTCAAACTGTTGTAGATACCTTACAGGACATCATTGTTAAGCAATGATGTCACGGGAAGAGTAGATGAAGAGTAGGCGTACACAGAATATACATCATGTTTTCTTTGGCTCAAATGTTACCCGAGCTTCCAACACCAGGATCTCTTATCCATGCTGAAATATCCCATCCAAAAGGTACAGAGCCACTTACATAACCCTCAGTCTCCCCTTCATAATTATGACTGCCCTCAAGACTCTCATCTGGTGGAAATAACCCAGTCGGGAGCTCATCTTCACCCATATTGAATGGCGAAGCAAGATGATGGGCAAAGTTGATATCAGCGTTGACAGATGCTTCAACAATAGTAGGGTATGGCATGTTAGCCTCTGATCCCCCTTTGAGAAGTGTCAGAGGATAGCAAAGTAACTCCCGGAGCTCATACATCAAGTGATGCAGTCTTGTGTCACCGCTTGACTCAATGAATAGGTATGAATCATCATCAAATGATCCATCTTCGTACGAACCAGAATCCTCCAATGCCTCTTGAATTTCTGGTAAATGCTCGTTGATGGTGTCTCGGTATCTTGTCAGTCGCGTGTGAAAGCTGCGTGCTATCTTATCCTTTGTAGCACATAACGCAAGAATGTCGATACACGTGCGTGAAAGCACAATGTCCTGCTGTCTGAATGCAGTTGCACCGCCGACTAGGAAGCTCTTGATAGCAGTAAAATTCAGCATTAGAAAGGTGACGTAGCATTGGTACCTGATATTGCGTTAGCTTGGTCCAAGGTATGGGATAGCGTCTTACATAGTCAACCAGCAATTCTTCACCACGGCTTTCTCCTCATGGATCAGCCCTAGAAGTCGCGCTGAGTTGCGAGCAGCATGTATACCCTCGAAAATAGCAGCCGTGGCCTCGGGGTCCCAAGTACACGCCGCTATATCCTTCTGAGTAGCGAGTAGCGCCCTAGTCTTGAGAATAAGAGCGGACATGTAGAAGAGATGCATGTAAAACGTGACGCGGCGTTGGTCGGGAGAGATCTCTGGGGTGTGCACTAATGTCTCAAGGCGCATGCACGCAGGTAAACTGGTTCGCCAGAGCTCAAGGTCTTCGTGCATCTGTCTTAGTATAGCTGGAGACAACACTCTAAAACATGCCACGGTTCGTAGGACATTGGCTTTGAGGACTGTGATTTGGGCCATTTTCTGCTGGAGTATGCCAATGACTGGATCCTCTCCTGCGGAATCCAAGTCTCCGGTGTTGTCCATCTTCTCTCTCGTTTCCTGAACAAGTCATCAGCAGAAAATCCGTTCTGTACAGGTCAACTTACATGGATACATCGGGAGACCTCTGGGCTGGGGATATGGCCAAGAGTGGCTGTCACCCAGCTTCGCACGGTGATGAGCGCCGCAAAGGTCCTTGTATAGCCATTAAAGTCTGTTTCTGAAAGAGCCGCTGGCCGTTTGCCAACAGCCAGTCCACTTGAGGAGCCCAGGAGAATGCCCCAGTCTATAGGCCAACCCGATCAGCAGCGAGGTCCTTGACAGTGTATTGTAGACTCACCTGTGTAGGATATTGCCAATGATGACTTGGCGATGACATTGTATATCCCCAAGCAGCAACATATCCTCATCGCACGTAGAGGAGCCTTCTCGACGACATAGTCGAGGAACAGCCTGGCCTTTTGATAGAACGGCGTACAAATCGATGCATTGCCATTAGGTAAGGTCTGTCGATCGTACTGAAAGCCCAAGGCACAAATTGCCAACAGCTCACCGTATGCGACCTTTTTACTAACAACCTGATCAGGACTCCCTTCCCGACTCGCAAGAAAAGTGTCAATGATCGAATCCGCTTCCTTTCTCGTATAAATAGGAAACATAGTCCCCAAATACGAGAAGTAGCAATCGATGCCATCTCGCAGAGCTTGGATAGCTATATCCGAAGTCTCAGTAGCGAGAAGCTCGCTCTCAAAGAGTAAATTGCAGTCGTAGATCCGCTGGCTCCATTCTACCCTCGCGCTCGGGGGATCTCTACAAGCCAAGGCAGAAGTACTGTCCTCCCGCTTCACAAACTCAAGCGCTGCTTCGATACCGAAACCATCGCGAATTCGGTCAAAAAGGCTGCTGGCTTCATTTGCAGGCCGTTCCTGAAGATACCGATACAACGCCGAGAACGATTCAACATTCTCCTGCAGAGCTTGCTGTCGTCTTATAAAAATCTCCGACCTGTTTCCCTGAGCTGGGTACTCGCAGTCTCGTCCTTTGTTCTTACAGGGCCCGCATTCGGGGCGATCGCCGTCGCATTTTATCTTTTTCAGCT
>JABEEJ010000863.1:0-10963 GCA_013363135.1 Fusarium brevicatenulatum
GGGGAGGAGGAGGGGGCCGAAGCCGAAGCCGAAGCCGCAGCATCGGGAGCCATGTTGGACTGAATCGTGTCAGGGGCATTCGAAAGCACACAGTGACGAGTCGGGAAGTTGTCGAGTTTGAGGTTGGATTCAAACGTACATGTGAGAGTTGTGGCTGCTCGAGGTGTCAGTTGCTTGAGGACTAAAAAGGTCCGAGTGACTCCTTTGAGTTGGATACCAGTCGGAGTGGGAGAACTCACAAGATTCTGCTGGAAACGATCTACCGTAGCCAAGCATGGATGTCAGTAGGCTACCCATCTCCTTCAAACCGCAAATGAACTCACGGGGCTTGTTGACAGAGAAACACCTATCGCGAAGAACTACACGTCAGCGGCCAAGGTCTAGCGCATAGGGAGATCGGTTATCAGTAGATACATACGCTGTTCTCAGTAGTTAGTACAGGAATATCGCATCGGAGTGCCCCAAGGGAGAGGAATACTTACCGGCGGCAGAAGGTGGCGGCGATGTTGTAGGAGGAGAAAAGCAGAGCAGAGAAGAGCTTCACGGTATTTCATGAATCGACGCCTGGGCACGGGCCATCTAACCAGAAACCACAACACCTGCGCACTGGTTCCCCTTTCCTATGATATGGAACAGATTTTGATTCGCACTAGAGACATTCAACTCCAAAATCTATCAGGTCTTCGTTACTTAGGATGAATACGCAAGAAGCTTGGTTCAGCTGTCTTGTATCATGTGTCTCTATTATAAGTTGTAAATCTCGTCCTTTACATCGATTCTTTAATCTGGTTGAAGCAGACTACAGCATGGGATCCTAAGTTAATCATAAATTAACATAAAGTGCGGATCCTAAGATATCCTAAGCTACACTAGATTATCCTAAGTTTTACTAAACCACCATAAACTTACCTAAGGTCTTTATGGTTGTCAATTGAGATGGTTGCAAACTTGTTTCCCCCGGCGTGGCTCGAAGAGATGCCTTGGAATGTTGAACCTCTACTCCGTACAGTGCACCTTACTTGAAGCTGGAATTTGTATTGTCTCCTTGGTCCGTGCTCAGGCAAGACTGCGCTCATCCACCTTTTTGCTCTTCTCCTGCAACATCCCCGCCACCACATCCATTATCTCTTCATACTGAAGATCTCTCTACAATATGCGTCACGCCAACAAGTTCAGAGAGATTCTCTGGTGCGCGTACAACAAACATGACCGTCAACATCACCAGTAAAGCCGACGGCAAACACTGTGGCCGAAACAGCCAAGCCTGTACGTATCCAATGCCTGCTCTCTCAGAGCGCTTCATTTCCACAGAGAGGACCCGAGATCTCAGCCTAGGTTACTCATAGTGGTATAGAAGGAACCCGAGAAGAAGGCTGCCGTGGGAAGCCTCAATCGACAGATTGTCCGCCAACTAAAGCGACTTCAGAACACCAAGGCAAACCCCAACTTCCGAGGCAGGGGGGGGGGAGCAAGTGCCCATCGCTCAATTCGTGCAAGCTCTTGATCCTTACCACAATTGTTTTGGTCAGAATCGCAAGGCAGTATGTTATCCTAAAGGACCGAAAAATAGTATTTTAAATCCAACTGACACGATCCAGTCTCAGATGACCGAAGACGCGGCTGGCCCGGTCGCCCCCGTAAGTGGAAAGATCATCTACCTAGACTGTACCAAGGCTTACTGATATGCTTGGATAGCCTCCTCTAGTTGCCTCAGTCCCTCGATTGAGGCCCCCTTCAGCTGCGACCTCGACCTCGCCTCACGTCACCTCCTCGAGGCCGAATACCTACTTAGCCCAACGACATCATCCTGCTTCCAGATGATAGAACCATAGCAAATGAGGTATGCTAAGACTTTGGTATACTTCTCACACTTTCGACAACTAATATTGTTATGGGTCAGACGAGAAATGGGAGCTGACGAGTTGCCATGTTGAGATGTATCTAAGTCTGGGGTGGTCGTGAGCTCTCGGCCATGAGTCTTGACTCCAAATACGGAGTTATATTGACAACAGGCAGTGAGAAAGCTCTTGTCCTTGCCCAAATGTCGAGTTGGGTTGGATGGGTATTGTTAGCAGTGGTCGGCCATCGCATGAGATCTGGTCACGTTCGTTTACCAGGCGGAATCCAAGTTGAATTACACTTTTTTCGACAAGTTGCTACATCTCCATATATCCTGGCCGCTTCGTGACCACACCTGGGGAATGACCAGTTGTTTTGTCATGCGTGTCTTCGTTCTTTGTCAAAGCCCCCATCACATTCAAGAACCAGGGCCAAAAAGAAAGAGAGCGGAAACTTTTACGTCGATGTCACAACGCAAGAACTACCCCTTTGTAAAGAAGTGCTTGTTTATATATATATGGAAGGGTTCCTGCTGAAGGGAACTCAGGGCGCCTCAGTTGGGTCCCTGGACAGCTGTTAGTATTCAACTCAAGCACTTTCGAAGATGAAAAACACTCACCAGTCTGTAACCAAATGTTCATCCAAACCATCCAGCTCCTTCATATCAGCCTCCGAAATCTCAAACCCATCGACGCTTGCGTTCTCGATCATACGCTTCTGCTTGGTACTCTTGGGAAGAGTGATGAAGTCATGCTGAAGCCCCCACCTAGAGAACGTCAGTACACAAATCGCGGTACAGGTTGAAAGCCATACTTGACAAAGATCTGGGCAGGTGTCACGGAGTACTTCTTGGCCATGTTGACAATGGCGGGGTGATCCATGCGCTCAGCGCGAGCGAGGGGGGCGTAGGCCTCGATGGCGATGTCGTGTTTGGCGCAAGTGGCGCGGATTCCTTCTTGGGTGTTGAATGGGTGAACTTCGATCTGGTTGATCACTGGCCGGATGCGAGGGTTTGAAGCCATGAGTTCCTCGATCTGGAGGGTGTCAGTATCTTCAACAAGCAGCAGGAGACACTAAACTTACATGAGCAGAGCCAAAGTTGCTGACACCAGCAGAACGAATCTCACCTGCATCAACAGCATCCTCCAGCGCCTTCCAGCTCGTAAGTCTGGCTTTTTTTCCACCATACGGGCTATGAAGCAGGAAGAGGTCAATGTATCCCAGTCCCGAAGCCTCAACAGATTTCTTGACAGACCGTCGCACAGCATCATACGACTCGTCGCAGCTGGCGAGCTTGGAAGTGTACCAAATATCCTCGCGCTTCAAACCAGCCGTGTTCTCGCTACTGGCGAGAAAGTCGCTGATGGCTTTACCAGCTTGGCGCTCATTGTGGTACATCTGGGCGCAGTCAAAACCGCGGTAGCCGGTGAGGAGACCCTGGCGAACAGCATCGGTGGCTTCTTTGGTGGACATCATATAAAGACCGAGTTGGATGCGGGGAATGATGAGGCCATTGTTGAGCTGCGAATGTCAGTGGACGCATCGCACGATTGGATGAATCGTACCTTGGCCGTGGCGGCGAGGAGTGAGGGCTGAGACACCATTTTTGCGAAGCTTTTGGTTAATGAAAGAAGCGAGAATCTGAGATGGCGATGATGTCAGGACGCTGCGATCTGATAAGAAGAAATTGATGGGGCCGACATCGCTAGGTCCCTCAGTGGGGGTGACGTAAGAACAACGACGTCGCATCGTCAGAATCACAAGCTTAAGCCACGAATATTCTCGTCAAGAACGCCTCAGTTTTATCACTAGCTTATGTTGGTATGATGCTGATTGTCTCTTTGCAATGGCCTTTGCTCAACGAAAGCCGAGCTCGCTTGTCGCCCCAACATGCGGGTGCACGACATGCAGAAGTGCTCCGGCCTCTGCCTGTTTTGACGCCCAGATCAACAACCTCATGCCAAAAGGTGGATCAGACAAGCTCAAGTGCCGAGATTTAGGACTTCCTTGCGCTTCAACCATTGCCGAAGTCGGTGCCTGGATTAACTTCGAAACTTCACAAACGGTGCAACATGCGCCCGCTCTAACGCCCACGCGAGTTACATGATTCAAAAGTTTGTTATTCGTAGTTTTTAACTGATGTGAAACCCAAGAAAACATTCTCCAGATGCAAAACGCGCATAAATGCAGTACTCTACATGTCACCGCCATGAATCACCCGATTGTCCTGTGAATTCCATCACACGTCCCCTCTTTTGTTTCCCACCAAACTTCACAGTAACGTCACCTGAGCTCAGTCCTCTGAAAGCGCCTTCTCCACTCGTCTTCCAACCGTTACACTCCATCCATCAATCTTCTTGTTCCACAGATCCGTCAAGTAAAATGTGATGGCCAGCAGAACGACCCAACCGATCGCGTAACCGCCCGTCTTTCCGAAGCTGTCGAACAGTCTCGGCATGATCCAAAAGCCCAAGCTATGCAACACAGGTCCGTGGACGAGATACAACGAGAAGCTGACCTTGCCGAGATACTGCGGGAGGCGGCTTTCAAGCAAGCGAACGAGCACCGGACTTCGCAGGATACACGCAACGAGAAGCACGGCGCCCATCGCCTCGTAGAACATCCACCCGGACAGCGGAGTGTAGTACTTGGGTACCCAGGTCGAAAGATAGGCGAAACCCGGCGTGTACTCAGCGCCAGAGTCGGGATACGACAAGAAATACAGCGCTAAGACGATACCAGCCCATCGCAGCGCTGTTCCCTTTGTTGTTCGTTGGAAATCTCCCCCGCGACCCTTCGCGCCAGTAGCCGATGGAGGCAGATCTGACGAGCGTCGAACATCATGCTCTGAAAGCAACATACCGCCCAAGAAAGTCGCCATGTCCCATCTCCCGATGAAGAGACTGTACGCTGAGAGGAAGCAGCCGATTCTCGTTCGCCATTTTGCCTTGATGGCAGCTGTACCGAGGAGGAAGATGTAGATGACCATTGAGCCGCGGAACTCCATTGGAATTGTGAAAGTGTGCGGATCATAGCGTGTATGATAGTGACCGAAGTTGAAGGGGTTGGCCCACTCGGCGTAGGATCTGGTAAAGTTCTTCATCGCATATGTCAAGTTCGGGTGGATGAATGGATGCTCCTCCCATGAGCCTCCCATCTGAACCCAAGTAAGGTTCAGTGGATTGGTGGCGTTGGTGGCATTACCGAAAGTGAGATCGAGATCGTCTTCGTCATCCAGGTAGCTGAGAGCTGCGAGTCGCTCCATACTAGTGTTGTCCTTAACAGACTTGGTGGAGTTGGTGTCGTTCTTGGGGAACTGGGCCTCATACTCGGATTCCAAGGTGTAGAGCTGAGACGGCCCATACGCTCGAGTTGTATGATTGACACAGAGTAGCATGTCTGTCCACTCTGTGGTGTTTCCTTCAGGATATCCGGTGGTATTGCGGAGATACGCGGTGGTTTCTATTCCCAAGTAGTTCGCGATACCTGTAGCTCCTCTCACAGCGGTGCCATTAGCACAGAAGTTACCCTCGGCCAAATCGGCATGAGTAATCGTCGCATTGATGTAATGAGAGTCAGGGCCCTTGTAAATGGCAAACTCGGACTTGAAGACACCGATTTGAGCTAGCACAGCGACAAGGAACATGCTGATAGTGGGAGGAATATAGAGGCGAAAGACACGTCGGAAAACAGATGAGGCAAGCTTCTGATAAGCAGTATCAAGCTTGCGCTCATGGATCAAGCGGAGAATATGGCGACAAATAACATAACCAGAGATGGCGAAGAAAATAGCAACCATAGCACGTCCACGATGCAAAAGGCAAATAATTGGTAACGACTGCAATCCCCAATACGGCTCAGGCGCACGCGGAGGGAACGCGCCATAGCCTAACATGATAGCAGGCGTCCATGGCCAGAAGAAATGATAATTGAAGACAAGAAGACATGCGATTCCGCGCAAGCCGTCGAGGCACCTGATCTTGTCTCTGTTGAAGCGCGAGGCTGGTGCTGACGATGAGGGCTTATCTTCGTGCTCGGAGCGAGGCAGCAGATCCGGCTGTTGCCCGCCCATACTGACGGATTGTCGTGATCTAGCGATTGGAAGCATTCATGCGCGCGCAAGGTTTGAGCACTTCAATTGTCGCGCGATGAGGGGGGGGAATGTTGTGTGAGAATGTGAAATGATGAGGTGAATCAAGGGAGGCTGAGAGTCGTACAGAGTGTCCTTGAATACGATCCATGTTCGCCATTACTAAAGTGAGGTAAGATCTACAAACGGTCTAGCCCCGTTGTGGTAAGGGCGCCACAAGAGAGTTGCGCCGCAGCAGCCACAACGCGGTTGATTCTTGTAGGGTGCTGCCACGCGACAGTTTAGACTTTACAACGCGTCGTCAACAAAGTTCAAAACAATTTCACTCAACATGGGGAATGACGGCAGTTGAAAGAAATGGTAAAAAGATAAAGAAACAGCAAAAGAAATGCGTAATCAGGGAATCGAACCCTGGGCTCCCCGACGCTGCTCGAATGGCAACGGAGAATTTTACCACTAAACCAATTACGCTTAGCTGACTTGCTTCGAGACAGCGAATTTGGGGCTCTTGGAGGCGACAGTGGCGTAGCGCCGCTGACAGCCTGACAACCAGCTTTGTCGCAACATCATCAATATCTCATGTCTGAATGATGGTGGGGAATGGAAGAAACAAAGATTACATTTTTCAAGAAATTTAGTACAGACTTTACTTTTTTATTTCTTCCCTAGTTTAATGGCATCTTCTTCTCTGACATCCTCCTCAAGATCACAAACGTGTTGCTAATGTCATCGCTTACCCGGCACCAGAATTAACATCATATTCTGAGCAGTCGTTTCGATGATATATTACGAAATGGAATGCATCATCTTGCCTCGCAGATTGAAAAGAACTCAACATTCTCAATCAAGAGATAGCAAATCGTTTTCTTCTAACTGAATCCTTCGGAAAAGCCACAGCGTGCCATTTCAAAAATTGGTCAAAATGAGATGATGATAGAAAGCCCACCGACCCTGTCCAAAATGTGCTACATCATACATGTGCCTGGCAAAACGTTCAATCAGATTACATTATATATTGGGCAAACAATTTTACGCCCGGTAAGGATCAGACGCTGAGGCATTTCTGGGCAAACGCAAAAAGTCGACACGGCCTTGATGCGAAGCCATTTCGAGTGACGAGAAACAAAAAGATGAGGTTTGCCGTCAGCAAGACTCGAACTTGCGTTTTCAGTGCTTTTAATAGCCACAAACTGATGTACTGACCCCTATACGATGACGGCTTCGTTGGTTGTCGATGGGACCCCGCCCTCTAAATTTGCAACTTGATGTTCCATGACCCACAGCCCCATTCAAGGCAAAACACACGACAAACATATCATCGTTGTCGCATACACTCGATGTTTCCTGTGTTTGCACATTGTATGTTTTCTACACAAATATTCCTCCGCTCGCCAACGCCAGTATTGGCACACGAAAACCCTTCCTTACCATGAAACCTCTTCAGGGTTTCAAAAGGTCCTTGTGTCAGAGGTAACGAGACTGGCTTCTGACAACCGGCCACGACATGGGATAATCCCAGTTCTGTTGAAGCGGTCGGTAGTGATAAATAATCAGCACATCCTACTATCAAACTCATCCCCATAATCATTCCGATCTCCACGCCCCTGGGCACGCTTCATCTCGTCTTCCCTCCGTATACTTGTAACATAACTGCGGAACCGATTGCACATCTCCAAAACCTTCTGGAAATGGGCCTTAGTGACAACTGTCACCAATCAAGCATCATAGTCCGGGTCCTCTTCGCTTTCAAACTCTGCCAGCGTGATGGCCGTCTGCAATGCATTGCGGATGTCTCTTCCATTGAGGTTCGTCTCACCCGCAGTGTCAAGAACCCATTTCTTTGCGTCTGGTGCGATCTGTACCTTGCCAGCGCGTTCGCGCACCAGCTTGCGAAAAAAGCCACTCCAGACCTTCCGCCGAGTTTCTTCATCAAGGGCCTGGTACCCGATTGCGATGTGTACGCGTGAGACAAAGGCGTCGTCTATTTGTCCAACGCGATTGGTAGTCAGAAACAGCAAACCCTTAAAGTATTCCATTCTTCGAAGGAAGGCTGCCGGTGAAATCTTAGTACCTTGCATCGGCGATAGTGAGGCAAACGCTAAGCAGCGAACTTACCTGATACCAGCCCGTTTCGAGCGAGGTCTCGATTCTGCCTCCGTTCGAGGAAGATATCGGCTTCATCAACAAGAAGCACTGCGTTCCAGGCTTCGGCAAGATCAAACCATTTCATAAGCTCGCCTTCAACGAGTGTCTCGACCGTGCCGATATCAGCTACTGTGAGAGCAAGGAGTGGCCGACGCAGCCATTCAGAGATAGCCTCTTTGTTTTGTCAGCGTGTGTTCACTCTAGATATTCGCCTCTGACGCACCGACTGTGTAAGTCTTGCCCACTCCTGGAGGACCTAGGAAAAGATTGTCGGTTAGGAGAGGAAAAGAACAGGGTTTTACGGAGAGGGAGATACCGTGTAGCAGTATGATCTGCCCCGATCCCTTCCCTTCAATGAAATCTGCTGACCAGTGCCTTGTCTGAATATTCTGGCGATTAGAGAGAGCCTGAATGGTTTTCAACTCATCTTGGGCGATAATTAGATTTGAGATACTCTCCTCCGATGATATGGACTCTTGAACGTAGTCGAGGGAGATCAGCACTAAAACCATATCAATGTCATTGCGACAATACTGAGAGGGGAAGATGAGCATACTCCACTGCTTGCGTCTCAGCCCATACGCCAAAACGTCTGGGCATAACAGGAGGAGTTGGTGCTCCGTTAGTTGTTGAACGACGGTAGAATTGGCCCCCATACAAACCACGTCAGGGGAATCATGCCAAGGTAAGGTAGAGGCGGATTCTGGCGACTCCCTCCCGTTGATTCTGGCGTTGTTACTACTGGGTGGTCTGAGTTGATGGTTTTCGCGACGGTTTCGACAGTTTTGGGCAGTGTAGAATGACCTATCGTTGTTGAGAAGAATCCCGTCGTAGCCCCTGAACAGGTCTGAGTAGTCTCTGACTTGTTGAGAAAGGCCCCGATTGAACTCAGATTCTGCACGCCCTCTTCGATGATCGATAACCACCTTTCCCGTATACTATAGAGGTGTCAGCGAGATAGCCAGCATTTACACGCAAGCCCAAATCTTACATATTGGGCCGTTTCCTTGATGGGTCCCTGGTAATCCACGAAGAGATTGCCTCGCTGAAGCGCCTTGAAAAGAGTTTCAGCGCGGCGTAAAACCTTCCTACGTCGCTCGCCGCCGTCATATGCATCCCAAATAGACACCGGACACACTTGAAGACTAGTGACATCTCGAAATCCTGAATAAGGATTTATCCTTGTGGAAATGAAATTTCGATACAGTCTGGAGCCATCCGTTTCGATCCTCCAGAGGTCGACCTGCCAGGACCCGTCACCCCAAGTCCCCCATATCTCGGACCAAGAGAACCCAGTGCGTCTGACTGCCATCACGACTGCAGCATGCGTCGATCCATCAAGCTGCACATAGACGTCTATTCCGGGTTTGAGAGGATACCAGACCATGTCAAAGGTGACCTGGGGAACGGAGTTGGACAAGTGCTTTTGACACGCTAAGATGGACTTAACGTAGATTGGCCTGAGAAACTCCATTAAATGCTTTGTATGGAGTACCTTTAAGTAATTATCTTGACTCGTTCTTCCAAACTTAGTATCATAGTCCGCTGCGCTGGTACTTCCGTTGGCCATGGCTGCGATGGCGTCAAAATGATGGAACAAAACAGCAAAAGGCTCCTCAATCCTCAGCTCTCCCACCATTGAGCCATCCATCAACATCTCATGGAATGATGGATAATATTGAACGAGGTCACTAAAGACCTCAATAAGGAAAGCGGGATTTTACCACGAGATGTCGTGGGGAGACATGCTTTGGATTCAGCAGATCAAGACAAGATGAAGTCACTGTTTCCGGGCGTCTCTTCATTCTAGATAGCCTATCCCGATCGATGTCGGCCGCGACCAAGGTTTCGATAATTATGACGGGTCCCATCCAGGCCTCGGGTTGTGGCACCTTCTCATCGATCTCAGCTGCCAGCTTCGTAGAAAGGCCAATGGAAAACTCAATAGGCCGATCATCGACATAGGTCAAGTCAGGCCCGTATGAACCGGTATTATTTCCACGATGTTTTGCTTGGCTCTGGTAAACCATGGCGTTCCAAATAATGGCCGGGTCGGCAGGTGGATGGTCTGTATTTGAGTCTTCATGTCGTCCGAGCTTGGTCAGATCAATAACAAGGCCTCTTTTGGTCTCACCGCAACGGTATGCTCGTCTTTGATAATCGTATTCCAAGCCGAAATGCGAGCCATCACTGTGGTCATTGAGATATGGGACAGCAATGATTTGTCGCGAGCTTTGGTTGCCAATCAGGCTGTGCGAGCCGAAGGACGGTGAAGGCGGACTAGGTGACTCGTCCGTGGCGCCGGTATTGGACCTGACCGTTGATGCCATTCGCAATGAGGTTTAACAGTAGAACTTGGCTTATATCCTCGAGAAAAAAAAAGAACGAAAATGCTTGACTGATGCTCTTGCGCTGATATCAGTAGAAGAACGGTGGAGAGGGACAGACGATGAATTCAAGCTTGTTACACCGTCATGTAGTGCTCCCATGGACACGTTTCAGTAAGAGGGGAGGATGCTAGGAAAAAGAAGACCCCTCAGGGGCATTGCGATCGACGCACCTGGCCGTTACTTTCTATGAGTTCTGTGTGAGTACGGCGTACAAGAAAGCAATTCTCGATTTCTTTCACTGCAATCGCTTAGCCACGCTGGGAGGAAACACCTGGTGGACAGGTAATGAGTAACGAAGCGGCCGACAGTGGTTACACAGCAGGCCGAACCGGTGAGGACTAATTCAGGTTTTCTTGCGAATAGATGTGAATCTTTTGACAGGAGAGCATCTTGTCCCCATTCCTCTACCTTTCGGCCCATCCAAGTCATGAGTAAATTCTTCAAATCTGAACCTAGTAAGGGGAACACCAGATATTTCAGCCATTATATTTAAAATTAT
>JABEEJ010000865.1:0-39259 GCA_013363135.1 Fusarium brevicatenulatum
TTTTAATAAAAATATATATATAGTAGTAGTATTATTATTAATAGAAAGGTTAAATTAAGGTTAGGGAATATTAAGTTATAAGGTAGTGAAAGATCGGTTATAATAAAGTAATTCTAATATAATTCTGGATATTATAGTGCAATACTGCCAGAGATAGTACCGTGAAAGAATTTCGGACCAGGTGATACAGTTGGCTGTGGAGTAGGCAACACTGAAGGTGTGTTATTCTTCATTCTTAATGGAGAGGTGGTTGGTATGACAGGATTTGTCTATGTAGCCGCCTGCTCTGACTCTAGATAACAGCTACTCAGATGAGAAGATAGTTCATGAATAGCTGTACCTTAACGTCAGCCATAAATATAATTCCTGCCAAGTCCAGATGATCTCCGGCAATGCCAAGGGCTCATAGCAGAGACCAAGAGAAGAGCTCGCTCGGGCTTTCATGGGAGACCGTTGGTGTTACTCTATGGGAAATGATGGAAGCCTTTCCATCCATATATGCGACGAATTTGTTTTCTTGTTGTGGAAAGAGATGTCAACCCTTCGAGTGGAAGGCGGCCTTGTATAAGCTTTTGAGAGGCTAGTGGCAGGGTCCCCGAAGGTAAGCCGGGTGTACGGCCCTTAGAGGGCAGTAATGAGATCCCTTCTATTAAGATTGAGTAAACCTCTTATAGGAACAAAATTACGTCCTAAAAATAGCTCCAAGAATAATAACAGGCATAGCAAGAACAAGCACAGCGGGACGCAATTGAAGAAGACCATGGGGTCCAGCTAGGCGGAGGCGTTTGCCTCGCCTGGGATGATAGCTAGCTGTCAGCATCAAGGCCTTGTAGTTTATATGCGGCTAAAACAAAACAATTGGGAGTTGTGATCTCGGTATTCTGGTACAGCGTCCATCTAGGAGGCTGTAATCAGCGGATGAGCATATCATCGCCAATGACGTCGATGTGCAAAGACTTCTCGTCATGATGCAGCAGTGTCCGACACTTCGCCAGGCTGGTGTCACCCAAGCGACCCCTACAGCGCTGGCCCGTGAACTGCTGTGCCGTAGCCTCAGGTAAAGAGGATGGGGCTTACGGGGGAGATAGCGGCAAGAAGAAGAGGCTTAGCCGCTCCTAGGCTCTCTCTGCCGGAATTAGCTCTCAGCCACTCCAACTGATGCTGTTTTGGCTACCGAGCTCTTGTTGGTTAGACCCCAGAAGGTACAAACAGTCAACCAAGATTTCAGGAGGTTGAGACTCTGGAGTTGTGTGGTTGCACCAGCTTTCCTATTTGATATGTCAAATTTCGATCCACGATAATACCTGAAAATTCTCAAACTGGGTGTATCCTTTGAGCTTTCTGATGGTGCGGCGATCGGAATGCATTCGATTAGGTTCTTAAGTCAGCATATGATCGGCGTTCTATCTCGATCGTGTCGGTGTTTGGATACGGCCCAGATCCAGCCCTCATTGGCGAACATAGAGTTCATCTCTTTGCCATCGGAAATTATGAAACAAGGCTCCCGCGAAGGATGTCATCACCCTGTCCCGAATGGACTACTGGACTAACTAGAAAGATATCAGGACAAGGATGAAATCGTACAGAACTCTGGCATAGCCCAGGTCGTGACATCCGGTGGCTGAAACAAAGGCAAACAGCATCCCGCGATATTCGGCTTTCGCGCTTTGAGAATAATCGCGAGGCACACCACGCGCCAAGTATAGCTGCAGGTGTGTATTGTGAAACCATCCATCAGCAATAGCCATTTCAGCGTAAGCCAGCACTGTACCGGTAAAGGCCTCTGAGGGGACGGGCGTGGAGTTGGACCCTGAAAGAGTATTCAGCCCCTTTCATTGCTTGCGACCCGCGAACTTATTGACGCCGATTTATTGGATATCATCAAAGTCTGGACCAAGGCCATATGTTCGACCCCCAGCGGTTTCCCGTCCCAAGTGCTTTTTATGTTGATATGTGACAATAGCCTACCTCAATTGTCACTCGCATTTGCATAAGCAAATATGAATTCTGACAGCCTGATAAACTTGTGCCACACAAGATTGATCATGATTGGCGTCTCTTCGTACCATATGTCATCGACTCAGTGCGGGGCCAGTTTTCTCTCTGCGCTGAGATCCTTCTCTGTTCTCGCGGCCGACGGCGACATTTTGAAGCAGGCAGCGCGCGACGCGTTGAAGTGTCGTCCGGGGAAAGGAAGCGCCCGTGATACGCATGCGATACGGTCAGAATCACTCGCCCCTTCATCAGCCATTTGTTCGCCTCGACCCTGCGGTTACTTCTGCTGGGTATAGCTGGCGATATACCCAGCTTTTGACAGGTCAGGTCTACGAACATAGCTAGGGTATCAGGGCTCTCGTGCCGTCTCCTCAACAGCCGCAGAGAGTCACCAGGTAACACTGCGCGCGTCTCGGAAGAGAGAAATACGTCGGTATCATGGTCGGTGAGTAATCCCTGCCACAGGCTGTTGTCCCGTCGTCAGCTGAAAACTCATCAGACTCTCTCCCAGACAGCTGGCGAATCATCGCACCCCGGTGCTCCAAGAATCTGGGACTTTCTTCCGACACGTCGTATCACAAGACCGAACCCTCGTCGATAATATACCCATTGGCGATACGTGGCCCTTCAGCGCCTTGACATGCCGATCGATTACCAATACCCTGCCGATAGTGTCCAGCCATTCCATGCGCCCAGCCGAAGGCTGATGTTCCAGTCCATGGTACGTTTGCAAAGAGTCCTTGATAACCGATGCATCAATTTCGACCCTCTCAAGACCTTGGCGGGTGATCACAACAGCGGCTCGCTGGCTGGCACGGCGGCGCTCGCCTTCACAGGAGACGTACTAGGTAGAGGAGATAAGCTCTGGGCGTGAAGCTGCTGCGCACGCCAACCCTCAAACAAGTCAGGCACTCTTGATCAGATGTGACGGGTGAAATCGTTCAAAATAGCCTTCTCTCATGGCGTCACCTCATAGCGAGTGCAAATTTGACCTGATTACCCGTATCCTCGTGTATTCAATCTAGTGCTATCTACTGTCTAGTAGCTCCTCATGGTGTCTCAAAGCCAAGCATTAAGCTCGCTGACATGAAGAACCTAAGCCTCATCCCCATCCTCGCCCTTCAGAAGAGTGAGGCCCTTCATGTCTTCCTCATCCAGATCGTGAAGCTCATAGCCGACATCGTCAGCTTCGTCCTTGTCCTCAATGTCATCATCGTCGACGAGGACGGCGCCTTTGACCACTGTTTCAGTAACAAGTTTGGTTTCGCGGGAAAGGAACGCGCGTTTGTGGTAGATCTTTCGGACTTGGATGGCAAGAATGAAGGCGTCAGGTTTAGTGAAGGAAGAGACAACCTCAGAACTAGAGGATGCTCCAGCCTGAGCCCCAACTTCCAGGTCAACGGGCACTGTGGGAACTTGAACGTTGGCCTCTGTATTGCCCCCGATCTGGCGGCCACTTCCCATAGTGATGGACGCCCGGTGGGCAACCTTCAGCCCTGTGATAAGATAGATGGGCTTTTTGTACTTGAACTTGTTGTTGAATCTCTCCACTTGGTGAAGCTGAAGGCACTTCTCCTAGTAGTCGTCCTCCGGGTAGAAGTAGGTAGTTTCCACGTTGTCGATTCTGTATACGTCGCCGTCGTGTCTTCCCCGGTGGAGGCTGGCATTGCCGCCGATGATGCCATCGAGTGCGCTGACAAGCAGGCCACCTTGACCACCACGAGAGTGTTGAACGTCCGCAAGGGCATCAGAAGTCGTATCGTAGTAGCGTTGCCCGTCAGGAATGGGAACCACGTTGTTGGGCCCCTGGTTCAATGGAAAATATTCAACGAGGTTGTTGACAATTGTTCCAAGTCGGAAAGGGCCATTGGGAAAGGGACGGTGAGAGAAACTTGGCGCTAGATGATAGGAAGGGGTTTTGGTCTTCAACTTGGGCTTTCTGTTGTTTCCGAAGTTCATGATTGCGAATGAAGAGAGGTAAATATGATTGTGCAGGATTCGAGATTGTTGGCTCTGGACCTGAGTCTTTTGCGTTCATGAAGAGCGAGGGACAAGAAGTAAATAAGTCATTGCATCAAAGAAAGCCGCCGACCTCCGTACGTAGAATTGCTTGTTTTGGCCAGAGTGGCACTGCATTTGTAGGGGCGTCGGGTAGAACCCATGAACGGTTGTTGAGAAAGCCACAGCAGTGCTGCTGTCGCTAATAGATAACATATGTCTAACTTAACTGCATAGTAATTCCCGCATGTTACACGATTTCCAAATGTAGCTTGACCGCCTCTTTAGCCAGGTCGCCTTTTACAAGTCTGCCAATGCGTCTTCAAGGACCCTGGCAACCTTGTCCTCGTCGGGCTTCTCACGCCAACATGTACAGGCGTCTTCGTGCTTACAGTGCTTATCCCCCCAGATGCGAAAGGGTTGGATGAAGTCGTACCCATGCCTCTTCTGAGCCATCATTCTGAAAGCAACCTCCATGCCCCTTTTTTCCCGCAAGAGGTTGCCCCGCTTGATGGGGAAGCCAATGGTCTCTCTATACCTGGCAAACTCGAGGACTGCTGCTGCGAACCCAACTGCGATAGGTGTTGCGAACGAGGTACCCGACTTCCAAATCTCCCCTTTAGCATTGTAGAAACGGACGCTGACACCGAGGGTGGCAAAATTATCGCCTCTCTCCAGGGGTGAAGGGTTCATGTCACCACTGTTTCCTTTGCCGTCTGTGGCGTGAATACACAGTACACCCTCTCGGCGCGCAGGCCTGGAGCGCCCTTTCAAGCCTCCGCCGTTGGACGCTGCAGCAACGATGAGCTTGCCTTTGGAGATTGCTTTCTTCAGCGCCTGTTCAATCAGCTCGTCGTGATCCTCATACCCGAAGGACAGTGAAATAATATCAGCGTCGCATTCATTGGCAGCCCAGTTGATTGCCTGCGCAGACATGTCAGCATCGGGGTTTCACAAAGCGCAGCCGGGTGTTTCGGCGGAATGAACAACTCACCTCTGCAATTCCTGACATGTATTCTTGGTTAATTACCTTGTCAGTGCTGATCTTGCCAACAAAGATCTCAGCCGCGGGCGCTGTTTCAAGAAGGAGTTCGGTGACGTGTGTCCCATGACCGCAAGTGTCTTTCAGCCAGTTGTCTGCGCCTTTTTCGTTTGGGCGGACAAACGTTTTGCTTTTCTCGTAGTTGATTTGAAGCTGCTCGAGGCCATAGTGAATTTCGTAGTCATTCCGATCAACACCTGAATCCAGAACAGCAATTCGTATCTTAGGGGGGGCCTTATGCCCCATTTGGGGCTTTTCTTGCCCAATCACCCGGATGTACCTAAAAAAAGGTTCGAGGTTTTCGCGAAATTCTCTAGACATCTTCCTATTGGAGTAGATCTTTTAGCAAAAGCCACTGTGCCTTTCTTGGGGTGCAATGCCTTACTTCTTCTCTTCACTTGGTCCTGAATCCTTATCGTCGAAGAGGGTTAGGCTTTTCGCCGTTGCTAAGTGACTTCCCACCGTTGGGACAGAAAAGGGCTCACAGCCAATTATGCCATTGAAGTGATCTTCCAAGCGCCCAAAGTGGCTAGTGGCTTGCTCATACAGAGGTCTCAAGATGCATTTGTATATGATAGTTAGTGCTTTCGTCTGTACACCAATTTCTGGATGCTCGAGGTCATCAACCAAGCCATCAAATTCGAGACAATCTCTTGCGATTTGACGATAGCCATCGCTGACATGGCTTTTCAATTCCACGTCCCCTAGCATTCGAAACAAGCGGAAATGGTTGGATCGTTGCCCAGTAATCCAGTCCTCGTCGGCGTCGGGCAACCATTCCGACTTGCGAGCAGCCTCCAATTGCATGAGTAGCACGCCGAGGGCGGCGATATTGTCGCTCTGTGGTGACGTGGTTTGGCCCAATTCCAAATTGCAATAGATCCTGGGATACCACTGTTGGAGGTCTCTGCCGATGGGCATCGGTAGGGAAGCCCGTGCGAGGTCAAGACGCGGGTCGACCCAGGGCGTGTCGCTTAATTGGAACATTGAAGCCGCGAAAAGAACAGAAGTCATCTTGCGGTGCATAGGTGGAAAGGTATTCAAGTTGTCAAGATGGAGATCAAGAGTTTCTTCACCTCCAGAACTGCTTGATGACTGAACTTCCCCTCCAGTATGCTGAATCCATATGAAGTCTTCATTGAATGCAAAATGCAATTTACCAGAGCGCTCTAGGTTGAAAGAGTCGAGGAAGAAGATATCTCTGGGGTCAAACGTTTCATTCGGAGGGCGGTCGAAGGATCTTCCCCATCGTTAGACCTTGCGAAGACATTGCTGTGTGCGTGGAAGCGACTTACCTTGTGAAGACGGCTGGTACCATGTCAGTTCCCTGACCTGTGCCGATGTCCAACTTGATCTGATCCTTCTTGAAGCCAGGGAGGTGAAGCTTCGCTCCGTGATGATTTCCTTATGCGCTAATGGCCGCTATATGCGTAAAGAGTGACTTGCACGCAGCGGCAATCCCGTGAGCTTGCTGAATTTTTTGTGCGTCTAGAGATGTGAAGGGACTTATTCTGACCTCGGGTCTGTATCTTGGGTTACATTGACCCGTGATATTCTCCATCTCCAATCGAAAGTGGCTGAAAGTTCTGCGTAGCTTTTTGAGTTCTCCGTAATCTCTAGGGAAGGATATATGTCTGGACAGCTCTCGCACTGAGTCAAGACTATATCTCTGCCTCCAGATTGGTTTGATACGCGCGAATGACTCTTTTATTTCGAGGGAACTGTTTCCGAGTCTGCGAAGTACCCACTGTTCCCAATCGTGGGGTTGTTCATCGGTACCCCTGCGTCCATCCTCGTGCATCTCAAGAGTTTGCCAAAGGAACATCAGTCTTGGATATTTCTTTGGGTTCGGGTTTCCATCAGCTAAGGCCATGTGGACCTTGAAATAACCAGTATTACGTTAGCAGAGCGTTTCAGTGATGGCGAGTTCGTGAGCAAGGTGCTTACATCAGGTCGCGGCAAGGGTAAAAAGTGCTCATTGAATAAACTCTCCATGCTTTCGAAAAGTGTTTGAAGGCTACCTGCAAGGCTCTCCCAGTCTTTGTTACACCATAGTTGCGGTCGAATGCCAATGTGACTTTGTCTCAACATATTGAGTTTAAGATCCGTCCTAAGAGCCGTGATTGCCTGCTGGAGGTGAACACTGTCAACGTCGTCCATTGCGCCCGAATCGCCGTGATTCACGCCGCCATCGATAGGTTCCAACGAAGCAGAATAAAACACTGGGAGAACAGCGTGTAGCGCTATCCACTTCTCAAACGCGGGGAAAGGGTCCGTCCCAGACATTGTGTTGGGCACTGCGACACGGTTGCAATAGGTTCGCCAAAAGAGGCACAGTGAACAAAGAACGCCCGGACGAGTAAACCGCCAATGCAGAGCAGGTTTTCTTTCTTTCCGCGAATACTTTTGATCAGGGCTTTGTTGCCCTCGACTCGGGGCCACTCGAATTCCTACACTCTTGTTACACAGCTTTGTCAATCCCCAACACAGCCCTCGTGTTTCACAAAGGAATTCTTGTGCCCTTTGAATCAACCGCGCCCCTCATCAATTTGTTTACCGCCTATCAACGATTTAAACCTGAATCGGCGTCCACAATTTGCATCTCCGCCTCGCTGTTCACTCAAGTCCAACACGACACCATGGACGAAACAAGCGACTATACAGACACGGTCATGCCTATGCCCATCTACACCATCGCGTACAAATGCATCACTCGCCTCAGTCAGATCGAGGAGATTGATGACCAAGAACTCCTCAAACGCGTGATCTATCCAGACGATGGAGCAACGCCCCTGGAAATGGGAAAGCGCTCGCCGTTTAACTTTCTCGGGCTTCGCAACAGCTTTATGTACTGGGTCAAGAATACCGAAGCACTGACACTGATGGACTCGCTCGATGAAAAGCTCATTGGGATGAACACTGTCTCTGATACGATCGTTGAATTGTTAGAAGTGATTTTGGCAAACCTGAACCGCAGTAAGTTCTTTTACTCCGCCTTCTACCGTCCGCTTGAAGCATGAAATTAATTTCGTTACTGGAAAACAGTCACAGACAGACCAGAGATCGATAATTCCTCCTCTTCGGAGACAAAGGATGCCTTTTGGTGGACCTGGCAAGATGCTGCATGCGCCGCAAAGTCTGCTATGGACCAGCTAAACCTCATGGCTGCCGAAATTGAAACATTCTCTGCTCGACAAACCGAGTTATCGCTAACGACTATTTCAAGTGAACCATACATGGGTTTTCATCAAAGCACCTCGCGCTTGATTCGTGATCGATTTCCAGCTGCACGCCAAGCTTTATGCGACCAGTTGGTGGAATCAGTTGTCAAAAAGCGTCTCATTATCCTGCAAGGCAAACGACCAACACCAGCAATATGGCCTTGGGACACTCCCACTGACGAACAAGACAATTTGTCCGAGTATCCTCCCTTGCCCGAAGTTGTCAATATTAAAGCGCGACTGAAGCCCAGCTGGCCCAAAACCCTTCGCAGGCTAAATGGAGTTCGGTGCCCATTCTGCACCAAGGAACTGGTGCTGAGGCGAGCCGACGAAGACATGGTGGAAATCTGGACACATCATATCAATGAGCACGTCGAACCCTATCCTTGCCTTTACCCTGAGTGCGCAAGAGCTCTCAAGTCATTTGTGCGTCGTCAAGACTGGGTAGAACATATGGAATCCAAGCATTCAGAAGAGTGGTTGCAAAGAGTCCACACACGCTCATGGTACTGCGATTTCGGCCATGAAAGCCCGATGGTCTTTGAGTTCGAACATCAATGGCGCAGCCACATCCTTGAGCCTCACCCAGAATATCTAAAGGCTCCTGATCCACGCACTCTTGGTGCCTATTCTGCCAGGAAACAGAAGCATTTTCATCGGGATGAATTCGTCTGCCCACTTTGCGAGAAAATCCCTGAAGAGGCACAGAAGATGCTGGAAACTGGTCAACATGAACCAGGTCAAGTGCGACGCTTGGTCCTGAATCATGTTGCCAGTGAATTAAAGTCTCTGTCTATGATGGCTGTTCCTCCTTTGAATGAAGTACCTTACAAAACGGTCGACTATGATCCGAACCCGGTGGTTCCCAAAGACGTTACCCACGTGGACTTTCAGGACGATACGGGTCGAACCGCCTTATCGTTTGCTGCCCAGGCTGGCGACGTTGAGGCCATTCACAAGTTGTTCGATAGGCAGGCAGATGTTGAACTGGCCGATACAGATGGACATACACCTTTGCTCTGGGCAGCATGTGAAGGCCATGAAGAAGCTGTCAAGTGCCTCGTGGACCATGGTGCCCGGATAGAAGTCAAAGATGAGCCATATGGGCGCACTGCGTTGTCTTGGGCCGCTGCTAACGGACACACTGGCGTTACACGGGTACTACTCCTCAAAGGTGCGAACGTTAACGCAGCCGATGACATGAATCACACCCCGCTATCTTTGGCAGCTTCGGAAACAAACGAAGACGTCTTGCAGCTTCTCCTTGATGCTAACCCAGAACTCGAGACCTCAGACCATGAGACTTTGAGAACGCCACTCCTCTGGGCGACTTTCAGAAACAGACCGGCGAACGTAGAGCTGCTTCTAAAGTATGGAGCCGATATCGAAGCCTATGCTACGGGATTCAAATCGGCGCTGTATGTAGCTTCGGCAAAAGGATACCTTGATGTCGTCCAGCTACTCCTCAAGAAGGGGGCAGACACGAAAGCCTCTGACCCTATAATGAATCAGGCTCCTTTGTCAGTTGCATCTGAGTTTGGACATGAAGACGTGGTACGGGTGCTGTTGGCACACGGGGTCGAGGTTGAGGCCAAGGGCTTCGAAGGCTTTACAGCGCGGGACTGGGCTGTTGAAAAGGGGCACACTGAGATCGCCAAATTGCTCGAAACTCACCAGGGGTAGCCGCTTTCTTCGATTATATATATATTGTTTGCATTTGTTTTTATAAGTTACTTGTTGCAGAGAAAATACTGAAAAAACGACAAAAAGAATAGACATCATTTATGCTTTGCGCTAGCCACAGATCCATCTTCGCACGCCATTATATTGTGACTTCGTCTCTGTGAACTAGCAACGGTGGCTCTAAACATGTCAAGTCTCAAATGGGTAAGAAAAATAAATTGTTTACTCTCACACTCGGGAGAGACTGTGTAAATATACAAAGGTGATGGCGCTTTGGCTGTTATGTCGGTCGTAAGGTCTTGTTTCACCATCAGGCGCGACATGACCAAATCGGACAGAGATTAATTACTATTTCACACATTATGAAGTCGAGCCAGTTTAAATGGTTGATCTGGTAGACTAAACCTAATACGCCAAGATAAGAAGAATTTTACCCTTCGTCCTATTGCCTGTGACCGCCAAGGGTTCGATGCTTTGTTTGCACTCCTAATCCGTTACCTCACGAAATCTTGGTGACTATTTCTGTACAATTGGATTTGAGCCAACAAGAGTCGGGTAACCAAGGAGAACAGCTTTCCGCCAAGCTACTCTCTTTGGCTGAGGGAATACAAGAATGCCATGACGTGAGGTGTCAGGCCTCACGCCTAGCCTACGATACCAAGCCAGCTTGACTTATGGTCTTCCTTTCTTGGACGAACAATACAGAGGAAGAAGAGATACGATGAAACTCCATGGAATAAGAAGTAGGGCTTCATACAAGTATTCATCAGGCTGTCACCATGGGCAAAGTCTTGAAGATCTTCTAGGCTTTGATCTGCAGAAGCGTCAAGAAAGAGCTCCCAACGAGGGATCTTTTGTGCAGGGTCAAAAGCCTAGTCAAATCCATCTGGGAAGAAACCCAAGAGAAGAAATTGGTTATCGAAGCCTCGGTACGGAAGCTGTTCTGATCAATGCTAGATCCCTTCACCAGAACTAGCCCTATCTGGCATTGCGAAGAATTGCCTGTCCCTGTCCAGAGAGCAAGACATATAAAAGAACCTGAGTGAGATATTGCCGGGAATTCAAGATACAAGATGTTTCTATCATAAGTCAAGAGCGTTCCATATCAGTGCGTTTGCTTACAACCTGAAGCTAATGCAACCATGCAGCACACCCAACCCAATTGACCACGAATGACTCACGACGGATACTGATTTCCGCAACATAGACCTGTTTACGCCCGTAACATGAAGCCATCAGACACTAACAACGTCGGTTCGACGATATCCCCGTGGGGTAATTCCTTTAACGCCGATCCTCCGAAGTTATCTCCACAGGCTCAGCCAGGTTGTTGACCTTCTTCGGGGTGTTTACTGGCGCCAAGTGATTTAAGCTTATCCTAGATATGGGGCCATGAGTGCGGGGATGTAACAACAACAACGTGATGATCCTGGGTTCGGTTACAGACCTATGTTGCAGTCGTGCTAGATGCAGACGACAGGATCCGAGTTATCCCGAGTCATGACTTCTCACGCGAGCACACCGGTGGTTGTGTAGCCAATAGGTCATCTCGGTGCGTAAAACTGACCAGTTGTACAACACGAAGGCCAAGCTGCAGTTTGGGGATAACAAGACCCTTCATGATAAGCAACAGCCAAGATCGGCAGTCGTTGCAACGCCGAGGCAATAGCGACTCATCTACAAAGACCTTCACTGGCGCCAAGCAAACGCATGTAAAAGTCCCTGTGAGAGAATAAAGCACAGGGTAGTATTCGCCATAAGCAATCGACTGATTCAGGCGGGGAAGAGGTGCGTCTCGGAGCATAGTTCTGTTCGCCGAGGACCAATCGTGTTGGAGTGGAGACGGTAACGCTTATATTTATGCTTGAAGCTTGTGTCGGGAGCTAAACTCTGAACGGCGGGCCGGTTGGTAGATCTCCAAGAGTCGGCAATAAGACCCTTATGTTTGAGGCACTTGGCGGGGAGAAAGGATATCGATGATAGAGACATCACAACATCTGAACAACGAATGGGTCGATATTTGACATCTGTGAAAAGCCTTTTTCTGAGTGTGTTGATAGAGGGCGTTCCACATACGTCATTGAAAATGGTGAGATGATATCAACGTTCGCAAACCCATATGAACAAAAACACGCACGGAAATGCAGTATCACCACGGAAAAGCGACACCCTCAACATCCCCCTCACATCAATCTTGGCAACTCCACACTCGCACCCATGATACCTACCCCACGGGGAAAACGTGGAGCAAAATAGACCCCGAGCTGTTTTTCCAACGGGGGGGCCAGCCACCAGACAGGAGAGATATCGTCATGGCGAAGATAAAAAGGCCGTAGTGCCCCCGTGTTCAAAAGAGGGGAAGGCAGATACTTTGGCAGTTTAACTACTTACTTGCTTCTTTTGTCTTTGAGAAACATCTAGATCTTTCCATCTTGGTATCTTGATATCTTTGCTATAACAACCTTTTTTGTTTCGATAATCTATGGGCTGGAATACTCATGCGTCGGGCACCAATGATCCGCCTGAGGTGCGGAACTGGCGAATCCACCTGATTGCCACGGTGGCTAGCATGTCCGCCCTCGCCAGTGAGTTCTGAAGTCGTGGTGTCAGGTAATGTACTGATTTGAGCAGTCGGATATGATACTTCTGTTATCGGAGGTTTGTACCATTCACCCATGCTCTATTAAAGACCCGTTCTAACCGCGGAGCAGGTACCATGGCATTGACCTCTTTCATGAGGGACTTTGGCCTAGACCTCGTCGAAAAGACCCAACGCGACACCATCCAGGGAAACATCGTGTCCACCTTTCAGGTAGCCTCCCCTCTCCCCTCTCTTCACTCTGTTCTCTTCTCTGACACTTCCAGGCTGGCTGTTTCTTCGGTGCGCTGTTCACCTTCCCCATCGCCGAGAAATGGGGTCGTAGAAAGACCATCATGGGCGCAGCCCTAGTCTTCCTCCTCGGCGGCGCCCTCATGACCGCCGCAAACGGCAACCTCAACATGATCTACGGCGGCAGAGCCGTCGCCGGTCTCGGCCTCGGCGCCTCCTCCCTCACCGTGCCCGTGTACATCAGCGAGACAGCTCCTCCATCCATCAGAGGCCGTCTCGTGGGAATCTTCGAAATCGCCTCGCAGGGAGGTGGTATGCTGGGTTTTTGGATCAACTACGCTACCGACCGCACCATCGACGTCAACACAAAGACACAGTGGATTGTGCCCCTGGCGGTGCAGCTCCTCCCCGGCTTGGGTCTTGCGCTCGGTATGCTTTGGTGTCCTGAGTCGCCGAGGTGGCTTGCGCGTGGTGATCACTTTGAAGCGGCGGAGAAGATCCTCGCGCAGATTAGGGGTCTTCCTGCGGACCATGAGTATGTGAGGAGGGAGATGGGCGATATTCGTGCGCAGGTCGAGGAGCGCAGTACGAACAAGATGAGCAAGAAGCAGCAGTTCAAGAAGCTCTTCCAAAAGGGCGTGCGTAACCGCATGGGTATCGGCATGGCTCTCATGTTTCTGCAAAGTTTCACAGGCGTCAACATCATCACCTACTACGCACCCCGTATCTTTGAGAGTCTTGGCATCCCCGGTACTTCACTCAAGCTCTTCTCCACTGGGTTCTACGGCATCTCCAAGACTCTCGGCATGGTCCTCTTCACCTTCTGGGTCGTTGAGAAAGTCGGTCGTCGCAAGGGTCTCATCTGGGGCGCCGCACTCGGCTGTATTCCAATGTGGTATATCGGCGGGTACGTTATGGAAGCAGACCCTGCAGCCGCAGCAGCAGCAGGTGTTGTGAACCGCGATGGCTGGGGATACCTCGCCATCGTGTGCGTGTACATCAATGCCATCATCATCTGTGCGACATGGCAGGGCATCACTTGGACGTACGCATCCGAGATCTTCCCGCTCGACATCCGCATGCTCTGCGTCGCCATAACCACAGCAGACACATGGCTCGGCTCCTTCATCATCGCGCGCTCAACGCCCTACATGATCTCTGACTTGGGCTACGGCGCATACTTCTTCTTCAGCTCGATCCTCGTGTGCATGGGGATATGGGCTACGTTCTTCGTCCCCGAAACAAAAGGTGCGCGACAGATCCTTCTGGACTTATTCTACAGTGTGGCTGACATGCATATGATCACAGGTATCACCCTCGAAGACATGGACGCGCTGTTCGCCAAACCAGTGTACAAAACGGTCTGGGCGCAGATGCGAGGTAAACCGGTGCTGGAAGAACATCGCGCCGAGTCGCCATTCGAAGACGACGAGAAGGCACATGAGCTAAGAATACCTTAGCTTCCTCGCTGAGCCGGGGTTTTTCTTTTTTTTTTTTGCAGTCAGCGTTAGATAAAGGGAATGAGAGGTCTTATCGGCTGCAACCCTTTGTGTGCTCCCCCCTGTGAAACTGCTACGCCGTGAATGGGTGGTGTGATTCTCACTGCCGTTCCAGAAGGGGACGTTGTCTCCGAAAGGTAAAAAGAAGTCGTGCATTTTTTTTAAGTGATGACAGCAGGGCCCTTCCATGTCTCTGATCCGCTACGGCGCTTTCTTATTTGGACCGCGAGTCTTGTCTCCTCTCTATCCATATCATTACCGCGTCGCTCTCACACGCAGAAACACTGTCGCCGTGCCTTTGTTTACCCCGCAAAGCTTCCCCAGACTCTGACGTAGATTATTCCCAAGTCTGGGATTTCCGTTTGTCATAGCGACAGAATTCCTGGGGCCCTTTTGCTAGTGTTACAGCGAGTGGCTTGTCTACGTGCGGCCGACCAGCTGTTCGCCAAGAAACGAAGAGTTGATGTTATTGGTTTGCGGTGTTGGGGATTACCACGGGACATTCCCCATTTGGGGGAGTCAATTTGGGCTTTTGTTCGATTCTTGGTTTTTTATCACTGCCAAGACTACTCGGCTGTCTTGGCGCTGAGGAGAAGGCCAGAAGGGCATGTTCTGTTGGTTGGGGCTTGTGAGAGAGAGAGATTACGGTTGTAATCTTACCGGGTTGGAGTTGGCCAAGAGATAAGGGAGACGATTGGAGAATGGAATGATCTTTTGTTTTCGAGCGAATCTCACTTGACATTGACTGTGAAGAATGCGTGCAGTCGTGGTGATGAGAAGTGAGACTGTCTTTAGGAGTGTTTATCCTGACTCAAACGCCCAACCAATAACACACGCTCTAATTTAAACATCAACGGCCCCAGTTCCTCTGGCAATATTTAACGTAATAAATTCCCACTTTGCCCGATCAACATCCCCGGATTTGCACGGCCAATCTCAATGAGGATGGAGATAATGCATCTCTGCACAATTGGCTGACCCAGCCACCAACCTTTCGAAGTTTAGCTGATGATTGGGAATAAAACATCCTCATGTCATTTTTATCTTCCTTCCTTTTCAAGATGATACAGAATCTCTTGGCGTGTCAGAGGCCCCAAGCGCTCGGGATTTTTTGACAGATTTCTCGGCAAAAGCTGGGCGTAGGACTCAATCTTGGAGGCGAGTTTTTGGAGTAACTGTAACGCTTCAACGGTCAACAGATTGTGTGTAACATTGACAGAATTAAATGATTGCTCGCCACTCAATTAAACGATCGATTGAAGGCGGCAATGCAAACAAAAGCCAGCGCGTCATACCCTCCCCCCCATACCTCGTGATAAACATTTTAAGCTTGTTGTTTAGCTCGCCCTCCCTCCCAACGCCACGGTCCACCTCTCTACGTTAGCCTGTGCATGGTGAGTCTGAGTGAGAGAGAGAAAACCCCAAATCAGATGGGCCAAAGACATCGAATGCGCCAAGACGGACCCCGACCCGTGCAATCCTCCAGTGAGAAGATCGATCGTTGCACCTTCCCTTCTCAGTATCATGTCCGTTGCATCACGCGTTGCATTTACTTAATGTCAATTGAAACTCAAATCTTCATGTTGATGTTGATGTTGATGAGCGGATGTCGGGTAGTGCACTGGAGTGCGGGGCACTGTCATCACTGTAAATCAGCCCAGTTAGTGGCTACCTACTCATTCGCTAACTGTCAAAGCTTCCTGGGGAAAATGGACGGGAGTTGAACCTTTTGTAAAGACAATGGATGTTCTGAGGTATGGTTTATTTACACGACATGACATGGGATCATGCAGAAATACAACCCAGCAGCTTCAATTGTATTGGAGAGATGCATGCACCAACAGAACACCGCCCAACCCTTGCTCAAGGGGATGTAGGTAGCACTCTCCCTCCATTTGCCTCGTCTAGAACTACTTGGCAGCTTCTCTCTCTCTTCCTCCTCGCTCGTCTCGATGCTTATCATTGTCTTGGCACGCTACCTACACGACTTTCCCACCACCTTCTGAATTCCAATCCAATCCAATTCCCAATCTCCTGCCCTTTTCGCCATCGCCTGTGTTTGTGTAAGGTAGCTTCCCTTCCCTGTAACACAAAAAGCCTCCGCTCCTCGGAGATAAAAACCACTGCCCTTCCCCTTCCCCCCTCTCACTTCTCTCTCTCCCCCCCAAGCTCGTCAGGTTTCATTCCCCCTCTCCCTCACAAACTCTCTACACGCTTCTCTTCTTCTTCTTTTTCTCTGTGACTATGACCTCTAAGGAGGAAAAGATCGACGTCGGCAGCGCGACGCCCCCGTCGCCTGATCATGACCATCATCATGCCAAGGCGCATACTAAGGATACCTTCACTGGTGATGTTGAGGGCGTTCGCGATGACTTCCGCGAGGACGATTTCATGACCCGCAACGGTCTGAACCTCAAGTCCTTCCAGCGCCGTGAGTCGCCTACACTGCCCGTCACTGCCAAATTAATCCCCTAACTTCTTATCAACAGGCGACTACGGCACTGGCGTCGTCGAACTCGATCGCTCCATGAAGAAGCGCCATCTCCACATGATCGCCATTGGAGGTTCAATCGGCGCTGGCTTCTTCGTCGGCTCCGGCGGTGCCCTCACAAAGGGCGGTCCCGGCGCCGTGTTTCTCTGCTTCTCCATCGCTGGTGTCATGATCTTCAACGTCGTCCACGCTCTCGGTGAGCTCGCTGTCATGTATCCCGTCTCTGGTGGTTTCTACACCTACTCTACTCGCTTCATCGATCCGTCCTGGGGTTTCGCCATGGGCTGGAACTACGTGAGCATCGCTGATCCCGCGTCGCGCAATTGAGGGCGCGCTAACATTGCCAGGTCTTTCAATGGGTCATCGTCTTGCCGCTCGAATTAACAGTCGTCTCATTCACGGTGCAGTACTGGAATAAAGACATCAACGAAGCTGTATGGATCACCGTCTTCTGGATATTCATCATCGTCATCAACATCTTTGGCACCCTCGGCTACGCTGAAGAAGAGTTCTGGAGTTCCATCTTCAAGCTCGCTGCCATTGTCATCTTCATGATCGTCGCCGTCATTCTCATCTGCGGTGGTGGTCCCTCCAATGGCGACTTCGACACGTATCAGGGTGCCAAGCTCTGGTACGACCCTGGCGCGTTCCAGAACGGCTCCCGAGGTTTCTGTGGTGTCTTTGTCACAGCCGCCTTCTCCTTCGCCGGCACTGAGCTGGTCGGTCTCGCTGCTGCCGAGTCTCGCAACCCCGCCAAGGCCCTTCCCGGTGCCATCAAGCAGGTCTTCTGGCGTATCACCCTGTAAGCTTCACCAGTCAATTGAATCACACAATTCTAACATGAGGTAGCTTCTACATCATTGGTCTCACCCTCGTCGGCATGCTTGTCAGCTCCACGGATGAGCGTCTCCTCAACAGTGCCAACCCTTACAAGGACGGTACCTCTCCTTTTGTTCTTGCAGCCAAGGATGCTGGCCTCAATGGCTACGACGATTTCATGAACTTGGTCATCTGCATTTCAGTCGTCTCTATCGGTGTCTCTGCCGTCTATGGTGGCTCCCGTACTCTGACTGCCCTCGCTGAGCAAGATTACGCCCCCAAGATCTTCACATACATCGATCGCTCGGGGCGACCTCTCGTCTCCGTCGGCTTCAACCTCATCTGGGGTGCCCTCGCCTACATCGTCCTCGCCTCATCCGGCAGTCTTGTTTTCGACTGGCTTCTTGCTGTCTCTGCCCTCGCTGCCCTCTTCACTTGGGGCTCCATCTGCTACGTAAGCTTGAACCTCAATCGCTCTTATTTTCCACTTTACTGACCTGATCCTGTAGGCTCACATCCGCTTCCGCTCCGCCTGGAAGAAGCAAGGCCGAAGCCTCGACCAAATCCCCTTCAAGGCTGCTGGTGGCGTATACGGCTCGTGGCTGGGTCTCGCCCTTTGCTTCGCTATTCTCGCCATGCAGATCTTTGTCGCCGTCTGCCCTCCAGGCAAGACAGGTTACGGTAACGCCGAGGACTTCTTCAAGGCCTGTCTTGCCATTCCTGTCGTGCTCCTCTTCTGGGTCATCGGCTACTTCTGGAAGAAGCCTCAGTGGCTCACCGTTGATAAGATTGATCTCGACACTGGACTCCGGGAGCACGACTGGGACGAGATCAACGCTTACCGTGCCAAGGTTGCTTCTTGGCCCGCTTGGCGCCGATTCTTCCACAAGTTCATGTAAGAGCTTAATGTCTCTTATCACATGAATATGGAAACAGAATAGTCTATCTGTGTAGTTAGTCCCTCTTCTTGAGGATTCTTAGTTTATACCCCATCAATCTACTGGTTGCTAGCTTTATTCAACAATTACTTCAGAGTTTCATAATTATCCAAGTGACTGAGAGGTGATTGCTAGAGATGCTATGGGGATTAGTCACAACCGTTGAAACGCGGCGCCTTGAGGCTGGGGTCGTCATTCCGACAGCCAGTTGGAGGAAGCCTTCTGCATAGTCATCTGAGATCAACCAGACCTCATGCTTGCACGGAACCCTCTCAACTCCGTGATTATCTCAAACCACAACTAAACCTAGTGCTTCTCTCTCCAACTTCATTATCGCTGTTCTCTGATATGTTTCTTATCACTGAGTGAGACTGTCTCAGTGAAACGATGACGCCGTATATGTCGGTATCTGGACGCTTGCTCTTTGAAGCATCTTGTCCGGGGCATTCTTTACTCGAGTGCTTTTGAATTTGACTATTCTTTAGAAGATATCATCCTCGTCATACTTTCCCACGATACCTTAGGTTCCTTACCACATCACACCCTCTCTACCGCTCGCCAAGCTCAAATTCTATGCGTTGATATAAGCTGTCATCCACAAGTCTCTACCGAGAATATAACATCATTTTAGGATTTAATGTTCAACCAGTGCTCGATTTCGTGTTGGCGCCTGTCAGCTGGGCGATCTTGCAGGGTCTGCTGAATGGCTTGGGGGATTCGCTTGTCAGCCTCATTTTCAACCTCCATACACAATCGTGGAGAGCATCAATTTCAAGCAGAGGGTCATAGTATGGTATGTCTAAGAGTGGTACCGTGAGTATCCATGACGGTGTTAGATGGCTTGTCCAATGGTCATAGCAGTTCACAACGCGCGAAACTGCGCACCAAGCAAATAAAAAACCACAACATACATCAACCCCGAAAACCCAACAATAACCCATCCAAACGCGCCAACATACGCCACCAAACTCAGCGCCATAAACAAAAACCCCGTAACAATAAGCAGATGCAACGCAGCAGAAACAACAAGCCCCAGCGGCGTCCACTTCCTTATCGTCTCCTCATCAATCTCCCCCTTGGCCTCTTGTCGCATCAGCGCCAGAAAGCTCCCGCTATAACCAGCTAACGCAATAGACACTGCAAACGAGAGCCAAGAGACCGAGAGAAAGAGTCGAACTGTTTTGAGAGAAAATGTTGGCGTGGTATAAAGATCGGCGGGGTCGGTCATTTCTCCGACTATGACGGCGAAGGTTGAGGCGCCGAAGACGGAGATGGCGATCATGGTTACGACGAAGAAACGGAATACTTCGAGGTCGTCGCTGTTGGGTTTGGGTGTCGAGGGGATGGAGGGTTGTTTTGAAGCTTGGTTTTCGAGTTGGTGGATGACATGGTATAATATCTCCCGGGAGAGTTCTTCAGTGTTTTTACGATATTCCTCTGCAATTGCGATACTCTGAGGAGTTGTGCTTTCGATAGCGGGTTTGTTGGTTCCAACCATTACGGACATTGCGTGTAGTAATGTTGTGTGAATGATACTGGATTTTTAGCACCTTTCTATGTGAAGCAGTGATGGCGTTGTGATATAAACGCAAATGCCCTCCTATATTTTAACCTCCAAATATTCCAATTTGCATGTCATACTACAAATCTGACTCAGCCCTGTAATTCTGCTGGCCATCACTACTCCGTAGGTGCATAAGGCTTCGCCCTATTTTTGGCTGTCCAACCCCTGTCTCTGACCACCCATATCGAGGCCTTCTAGGTAGAATCCTCAGCCGCTGGTAGGCGCTGTTCTGGAAGGGTGGGCTAGCTGAAACATTTGAACCGAGTGCGAGCGCTAAGCCTACTCGATGCGGGGGACTTGCTGACTTGCGAGGGCTGCACATTTGAAGTCCGACGGACATACCAGGGTATTTTGGAGTTGCAGGGTAGCATGTGATTGGCCGACCTTGTGGCTGAGTACCATAAGGCTGTGTAGATTGATGATCGACTCAACAAGTGACTATTTTCGTTGTGCGACATTGTCGAACATTGAAATATAAATGTAAGTAACTTCCCAGTCGTTTCAGTCTCAATATTGAACAAGCTGATACAGCATAACCCCGATCAATCGCTTTTGAACAAACATCTTATCCTTCACGTCTCCCTACATCAATCATCACAGATCATCATTACAGTCCCATAAATATGTCAAACAGCAGATCAAGAGGACCACCGCTCCCAAGTCTAGTACAAGGCTCATCACTACAAGCCCAATTACAGCGCGAAGGCGCCCAGATCTGGCGAAACAACAACCGTCCTCTCATTGAACACATCATCAATCATAAAACTCCTGGCTATGTTATAAAAGTCGTCTGGCTCCAAGAGAAAAGCATTATTGAGCACGAATACCTACTGATGTGCGTCAAGACCAACGACGGCAGACTGTCCTGGATGCGAATCGAGCGCATGGGTGAACTACCCATCGGCTCAGCATCCAGTAACGCCCTGACAGACCAGGCACAACTGGTCGTAACTCTTGCACCGTCCCGAGAAAATCTTGTTTGTGATGATAGAGTTCTCGTGGAGGCTGACCTGGATATCAACGCCGCGCGATTGAGCGACATCGCGAAGCTTATACTGATAGTGCACAATGAAGAGCCGCAGTATCATCTCCAGTGGCATAACTGTTGGTGGCTTGCACGGGTTGTTATGCAAGTGCTTTCAGAGACCTATATGCACGGCAATAAGAAGCAGAGGAAGAAGGTTGTTAGTCGGTGCGATTCTTCGCATAATAAACATGTCTGGGCTATGAGTGCTGGTGGCCCGTTTGCGGGGATCGGGCAGATGGCTACTATTGTACATTTTCGGAACCGGAAGAAGAGGATCATGGCTAACTTTACTCAATCTCTGTATAGTTAGCATCACTGCTGTTTCGGCAACATCTGGATGCATTTAGAGCAGGACATTCTTTTTTTGTTATATAGATGAGACAGCATAGCGAATGATAGTATTCTATCAGGTCCAAAGTCACCACGACCGCCTCACTCAGCACCGCTCAATGAGACCGAAGATTCCGGGCATGAAACGTCGCCTAGCTTTTACGCTTTGTAGTATAGATTACGAGGTTCTGTAGATCCTCATTCCGAGCACAATTTACACTCTAAACCGTCAAACTCAGGCTACGACTGGACGAATCTGCCGCAAGTACCCAAGTGGCCCGAGTCATCTGATCTCAACAAAACTCAGAGGTCATCTTCGGATGAAGCGGAACAATTGACAACAAGACAAGAACTAGTTACTAGAGCATAAGCAAATAAACCATAAGTACGAAAGTTTATCAAGTAGTTAACTGCCGCCCATTTGACTATCGGCAGTTATGAATTAAATTTAGAAGTTGCTCGGATACTACTCCAGAGGCTAGTAATTGCTTTTTAATGCTCAATTTGCAACGGTGAAAATAAGTTTCAGCCACGGCTTTTATTTTTAATGCGGCACTCACTGGAATTCATGAAGGTCCAAGCATCGTAGCGACTTTACTCTCGAGCCTCTGCAGGGGTTTGCTGGGGTACAAGCTTTCAGCCACAGGTCATAGCTGTAAATAACACATCAAGCAACTCAATTCTGCGGATTGTCTTGTAGCTCGATATCCGATTGTATATAAATACGCGTCTGTTCCTCTTCTCAATAACAGATCATCACTCACTCACATTCTCTTCAGTCTTCTACAGCATCTTCAAAGAACTCACTCAACCCTTTCCAAACAACAGTCAATCAACTCTTCATCATGCGTTTCACCAGCATCTCAGCAATGTTCCTTGCCGCTCTCGTGACCGATCGCGTTCACGCCAACGAGCGCTGCACCAACCAGCTCACCAACGACTGGTCCCGTCGCTACGAGGCCTGGTCCAACTCCTGGGTTCCCAATGCCGATGCTGTCTGCGGCAATCTCTGGAATAACCTCGGCCAATATCCTGAGTGTGCTGGCGTGAGCGACCAGTACTGTGGCTACGACAACAGCGGCTCTTCGCTCGTTTGGGCGTTTACTACTGGAAGTGGTTGCCAAGCGCGATCTGTCATGGATTCTTGGTACTGGGCTACTAAGAACCAGTGGGGCAACATTGACTGCAGACAAGGATAGATGGTAAGTCTCTCTATTGTAATGAAGGTTTCTTGATTCTGACTTGGATTTTAGGATATGGGATATCACGGTGGACGGATGCAGGGAGGGTTCTGTTTGGATTGATAGGCGCCTAGAGATTGTGTACGTGTAGCTCAAGAATCTCATTGGCTGTACAGGGTTGCTTTAATTCACACACTTAATCGAGATTTTGTACGAGTTCGAAACTGTTGTGATCGTTGAAATATGTACCAGGTAATCGAGAATTGATCTTACCTGCCAGCAATAGACATTTTCTCATCTTCGAACAGGCCGTCTTGGTAATATCAGACCATCATGCTCCAAACACTTCAGATGATTCCGATACTGACGGAGTAGCGATTTCGTTTTGCTTTTCGCCGTATATGCGAGCTCTTCTTCAGTTTGATCAAAGTCCGCAGATTCCAAGTCGACAATCATGATTTTATCTTTCCCTTCATCAGCCACAAGATGGAAGTTGTCAAGTTTTGTATCGTCGTGGCAAACGCCATATTGATTGAGGGAAGTTAAGGCTTGATGCAATAAGGGTTCAAGGTCCTGCTCATCTAGCACGGCGCCATCAGGCGTTGAGAGGCTAGATCCTCCAATATCTGAGAGTATCAGGGCCCGAGTGTTTGCATATTGAATCGTGCCGTAGAGCCTGGGTATTGTGAGGCCCTGGATAGGTCGCAGCCTGTTGTAGGCGACAATCTCGTGATCAAATTCCTCCTCCCAGTTCTCTTTCTGGCGTTTCAAAACGATCTTGTCTGGCAAGAACCACTCGGGGAATTTCGTATGCAGCCATGAACCAGTGACTTTTGACAAGATCTTGAACAAGGATTCGATGATTTGCTCAATGAATGTCTTGTGAGTTCTCAGTCGTAGGACGTTGAGATGAGCGTGATCTGATGCAGCTCCAATAGCCTGAATCTTTCGAGTGCCAAATGGAAAGCGCTGGTGTCCAGCTGGTTAGTAGCTTCAGGAGAATCGGTTAGACGGTGTAGCTCACAATGCCTGCTTGGAGTGCAGCCCCACCTTCCACATGATCGCCCGACTCGTTTATTGGGCTGATATGAGAGAATACCATTTCCGAGTTGAGTTGCGGTAATAGAAAAGTAAGAATGTGTTCCGATGGCTGCTGCGCGTGGGTACTGATGATGTCGCGACGCGTCAAGCATCAACCACGAGAAGGCAAATGTTGGTTGGAGAATTTGGCAAACGCGGCTTAGTCAGCGCCCTAACCGAACTGTCAAACACCAAGAACCTCCAAGCAATTTAGCGCCCGATATTTATAGAACGCAGACTGTGAAAAAATGGCTCAGAAATAGATGTTGGCCGTTTCTGCTTTGGCTTATATCACTAAATAAGAAGACCGAGGTTTATGAGAAAGGCCATGTCAAGCTCTGCCTAACCCTTACCTCTCCAGCAATTGTGTCAACCAACACCAACTGCTGCAAGGATTCCTAGTCACATGTCGTAATCCATTGGTTCACTGTTGTGTGTTGGTCGACTTGTTGTTTCGCAGCATTCCACTATCCTGGGGCTGAGTATCTGGAGCGCCAAGCGAGACATATTTATTGGTACTGGTCTAGGACTTCGAAATGAAGTGTAAATAGTTAACCGCCGAGAGGTCAAGGCCAGTCATTCCAACAGTCAGAGTCGCTGCCGGGGCTTGGGCGTTTCTGGAATATATATACCTCGCAGTCTTAGCTTAACCTGACAATCAACTGATCGATCCAAGCAAAATCTTCCTAAACAATTTCTCTTTCCTCAATATTACCATGGCCACCAATACAGCTCAGCAGCTCATCTTGCAGCATTCATCAAACCCAGTCAACAACCCAGGCTATGAAACTAAGACTGATAAAGTCTGGGCGCGTGCCTACAAACCTATCAAGAGAGTCACTTCACACACTATGACTGGCGCAGATGGCATGACTCATGCCAATTTCGAAGAGGCCTTGCTTCCACTGCAGGCGGACGACGAATTACGGTTCCGCCAAAGGGCTGTGCCGCCGAATAATCGGCATTGGAGGCTTGAAACCGAGGCAGACTGTGAGAACTGGTTTCATACAGAGGTCGTCAATGTTGTGCTATCTGCATGGAATGAATATCCTGCTGTGACTCAGACATCTCATACGAAGCCTCTTACAGAAGAGAATATCGCAGAAAATGTCGATTGCGTCTTTTCTGTAAGAGTTGGAAATACAAGGCGCACTGTAGCTATCGGAGAGATGAAACGCAATCTTCTAGAAGAGGACTGGCAAGATGGTATGATCGTGTCTGCTTCTCAGAAGAAACTATCACAAGAGCTGAGAGGGTAAGTCATGTATCCCCTGAGCGCCTTTCTTTCTTTTCTTCTTTGTTTTTCCTCTTGGGCTGATTCCTCGTGATTCCATTCGGAGCGGGCCCCCGAGCTAACGCACTTACAGATATGCCTACAAATATCGATGTCCTCAGGTCTTTTGCTTTGACGGCAGCCTGCTCATCCTCCTACAGTTCAGAGCGTACAGGCTCGAGAGTCTCAAGGACGAAGCATGCCCAGTCGACTGTTGGACGATTCCAATTGAGGGAAGTTCCTGTAGCTTCCGGTATGGGCTCTATCGACTCTTGGCACAGGGTTGGAGACGATGTCAGGGAGAGTTCGCGGGTCCGTTTACCGTGGGAGGTTTTACACCGTCCTCCAGGGAGTTCTATACAGGGTTGCCTATTTGGGAAGTCAATGGTGGGAGGCAGAAATCGCATCCTGCCGGTTATCAAAGGGCTGTTTCCGGTGAAAATGGAGCTTTGATGTGGACTCACAGTATTCATCCCGCAGAGTGGGAAACGAGAGCGTTTTGGTGATGGTAAGTTGGCAGGTCAATAAATTGTTACAGTTCGAGCTGGGTGTTCAATATCCACTATTTAGACTGGGATAGGCAAAACTTAGGATAAAGGCCCTAAGGGACGAAAGAACTTAGGGATGTTCAGAGTACCATGGTCTGCTTTTAGGCTAGTGAAGCTTGGATAAATTGAGGATGATATTTTCTGAAGCATAAAAGGTTGAGCACTGCGTATCGATATAGATACCGGTCAAATCTCTAACACATTGTACAAACGATCTAACCTAGTGGTAGCGATTTGAAGGAGAGTCTCTTTGATCAGGAATAAGCTCATGAAGCTGGTACATGTCCAGATCCCTTACGCGCAACAAAGATAGTTCCTGATACCTTGATACCGACACCAGGTCCTGAGGGTCTAGTAAACGGAACCACCCGCTCCCGCACAATCTTTTTCATAATCTCAGCGCCCTTCTCCTGTTCCTCCACGCCCCAGGAAGGAAATACCTTTGAGCCGAACCCATGAAATAGAAGATCAGCGACTCCATCCGCCGTCTCGCCGCCCAGATGCACGTCAACGGGAGTGCCGGTCACATCGAGCCCGGCACTTAATAGCACGGCTTTGGTATGCTCAGGGTCGAGCCAAGTATCAGAAACAGGCGGCCTGAACGGCGTTTCATCGGGGCGGATCTTCGCCTGGACCTCCTGGATGATCTTGATATGACCCATTATTGTCCAGCCTGTGACAACGGCTACTCCATCAGGCTGAAGTGTACGGGCTATCTCCCTTGCGCCCTTGCCCGCATCGGTGAAGTACATCAGGCCGAGGTTCGTAATAGAGTGAGTGAAGGTATCATCAGGAAAGGAGAGTTCCTCGCCGCTCATGACAGCTGTATGGACGTTCGGGTGAGAAGAGAATCGGTTCCTAGTAATGCTGACCATGTTCTCCGCGACGTCCACGGCATGGATCTCAGGCTGTATCCCGAACTTGAGGATGATATCAGTGACGATGCCAGTGCCGCAAGCGTTGTCGAGGATCTTGGACTCGGACGTCAGCGGCTTTAGGGCCGCGATGGAGGAGATGGCATGATGTGCGAGTTCGCGGGTAGCTCCTCCTGTAGTGGCCTCGTACTTTTCTGCAACCTTGTTGAAGTGCTCGGTGGGTGTGAGCTTGGAAGGGGACGACATGGCGGCAGAGCGAATAGTTGAAGCAGGAGTTTGAGATGGCACTATCGGTATATTGTGACGGGTTCACTGATTTATATATTTCGTATTAAACTACTAAGTTATCGCTTTCGGTTTATGTACATAGCAGTAATACACCAATCATGTTTGGAGACCGGAGGAATAACTACCCGTCAACTCATCACTCCGAGCCGGAAAATTATACTTAACCTGAAGGGGTTAAGATGGTAGTTTATTTGGTTACGCCGCTCTCAAATGTCAGTCCACAATAAGCATAGTCTCTGCTGAGTTCCCTGCTCTAGACTGAAGAGTAGAAAACCCTCCGAGGAAGCTTTTATACTGGATTGCCCGGGTACTTTATCAACTGTCTTTCCCTGAGACATTTTCTTTAATATTCATGTCTTGTTACCTCTCCGACCATCAATCGAGAGAATGGGCGCAGCCATTCATGGCTCACAACGCCTGCGATGCTTGATAGAGCGCCAAGGCCAGAAGCCAGCGTAACCAACTCCTACACGCGATGCTCTTCCCCGAAAATTATATGCCTTATTAGAAGATGCCTGTGAACTGGGGGGACAGTGGTGCGTGACTTTTGGTCGACTTGAGCATCATCAAGAGGACGCCAGTTTCGCAGACGAGGTGATGCTTCGGATAAGAGAAGCTGTTGTCATCCTGTCTCTCAGAGAATATTGACTCGACGCTCTTGACGACGAAGCATGCCTAGTTGTTCGTTGGAATATTTCAATAGTGAAGTTGAGGTCACCATGGTCAATTTAGGCTAGATATTTCTCAGCAAGCCTATTTGCGGTCAAAGGGCCTTTTCTCATCCCTGGTAGTGGTTTGAATAGGCTCTCAACACAATCTATCCCACTCGGGTATCCCACCTTATCCGAGTGGGATAAAGCAAACCTCATCAAACGATCAAATTTGTCACTGCTGATTATTCCTTTACCGTCGTATGGTTATCACACTATATAAACGGCCAGCTACCCAATTGTTCCCCATTTGCATCTTACTGAAGTGTAAATCAGTCATTTTCAAACGAAATCATCATGAGAACTACGCGCACAGGAACGGCTTCTGTCTTAGACACAACTCTTACACGTCTCATAGACGATGTGATAGAGAACGGATCAAGCTTTCTTGCAGATGACGAGAACTTGCAGCATTACAAGAGTCACTTGAGCCATCTTGAGACAGCATCGAAGATAGCGCTTCTCCGAGAATGCCTGTGCGTGCGACCGCCTTTGCCACTTCTACCAGAGGATCTACTTCAAGATATCGACACCATTCTTGCACGGCTTCATCAGCACAAGATACTTACTCCAGTCTCCTCGCTCTCGCCGTCGCGCTTGATCAAACATGGTGATCATGGGTCAACGAGAGTTCATCTCTGGAGAGGCGACATCACAACTTTGACTGGCGTGACGGCTATCACCAATGCCGCCAATAGCCAGGGCCTAGGATGCTTTCAACCAACTCACCGATGTATCGATAACATCATTCACGCTGAGGCAGGACCACGACTACGCGAAGAGTGCTTCCAGCGGATGGAAGCCAGAGGAAAAGAGCTTGAGCCTGGAGAAGTACTTGTCACTGAAGGTCATGCGCTCTTCGCTTCTTCAGTGATGCATACCGTTGGACCGCAGCTAAAGAGGGGTGCTTCGCCTACCGAGACTGAGAAGAAGCAACTAGCGAAGTGTTATGAGTCGATTCTTGAAGCTTTGGAACTTTTGTCATCTGAGGAGGATGGTAGCAAGTCAGTCGCTCTGTGTTGCATTTCAACAGGCTTGTTTGCATTTCCGGCTGATGAAGCAGCTGGGATAGCAGTGTCAGCCATCACGTCCTGGCTTCGGAAGCATCCATCAACGACGATTACAGATGTTATCTTTAACACATTCACTGAATCAGACACCCAAATCTACTCGAAACTTCTTAGGCCATCCCCAACGAAAACAATGTCACTTACCGAGAGCCTGCCACAAAGCTCTCTTAACTTAGCGCGCGACTGGCTCGCCTCAGCAGACGCTGTCCTCGTCACAGCCGGTGCAGGTCTATCAGCAGCAGAAGGCTTAGACTACCACTCTCGAGACCTCTTCAAGAAGAACTTCCCAGGATGCCTGAAGCTCGGTTTGACGTCACTATACAGTGTCTTTGGCTTCAACGACTGGCCTTCGGAGGAGCATCGCTGGGGATATTTCTTCACTCATTTGAACATGGTAGCCAACTGGTCGAATACGCCGACTTACCAGGCTCTGATACCCTGGCTAAAGAAGTTTGGGCAAGACGCGTTTGTGCGCACTTCAAACGCCGACGGACTATTCCTCGCAAATGGCTGGCCAAAGGAGCAACTTTCTACACCGCAAGGCTCGTATGGATATTTGCAGTGTCTGAATAACTGCAGAGTTGACGCTGTTGTGCCATCAGCTCCCCTTGTAGCTGATGCAATGCCTCACATTGACAAGGCGCAAAAATTGTTAGACTCGAGCAAGATTCCGTTGTGCAGGTTCTGCGGTTCGAAAATGAGTATATGCGTCCGAGCGGGCTCCTGGTTCAATCAAGCACCTTTTCAACATGGCGAAGCTCAATGGAAAGCATGGAAATCCAGAGTTTTGAGAGAAAAGAAGAAGCTGGTGATTTTAGAACTCGGGGTTGGAATGAACACTCCAGGTGTTTTGCGATGGCCAAATGAAGATCTGGTGATGCGTAGTGAAGGGCGAGTCAAGCTGATTCGCGTTGGCATGGGCCCTGAAGCGATGGTGCCATGGGACCAGGAAGATGAGGGTCTGAGCACTTGTATTCAAGGCGATATCGGGCGCGCGATTCCTCTGTTGCTAGAATGAACCAGAATTTATAGAAGAATAAATAGAAGCTGTGAAGAATGCAGATTATGACTGCGCCTCAGAGACAGCCCTACGTTAATGTCATGCCGTCTTTCAGCCCAGTCACGCGTCATCACCTGCAGCGCCAAAAGAGGCGCATAATGCCAAGCGTGGGTACCACTGCAGTTGACCGGCATATCCGCGTGGCTGTGAATTTTGCCGCCCCAGAATTTCCCCTAAAAACATTCATCACCCAGTCCAACATTTCATTTCACTCTTCGCTGATTTCCGACTTTCGCGATTCAGCAAACAAAGCGCCGCGATATGGTAGTGTTATAGCAAAAAATGGGACTGGATGCCCTGAACAAGCTCGCAGCAGCCGGTGAGGCTGTCTACCAGAACATCTCTAAAAAATGGTGATTTCCGAAAAGACTCCACTGATGCGATAAGTTGCTGATTGAGAATAGGGATGAGAGAAAGCGACGACAGGCCGAAGAGGCATGGCTTGCCAAACACGCTGAAGAGATCCGTCAACGAAATGAATTTCTATCCCTCGTCACGAGTAAAGTCACAGGTGACTCAGCCCTCGAAATGGCACCTCTAAAATGCAACCCGAGCGAAACTCAAAGAGCTGTATTCCTCGTCACAACACCCATCTCCTTTGGCGTACTTGAAGTCTCAGAAGCAAGCTACAAGTTGTTAGCGAGACATGTCGGCATGAGTCTGAATAGCGTGAGTCACTGGGCGGTGTGCGTTATCGATAGAGGGCTTGGGAAGTGCTATTGCTACGATTTGATGAGCGATCGGTTGGAGTTGACGATGCTGGGGAAGAATTATTTCAGGGTGGCGGTCATTACGGAGGAGTTTGTTGAGACGTGGAGTTCGTGTTATTATATTGGGGAGACGACCAAGACGCATGACGAGATTCAGGCGATAGGTAAGTTACACGAAACCGCGGTGTGACAAGCTCTAACGTTGATAGGACAACATCACATTGGATTAAATCCACGGTATAAATTACTATCCAATAATTGCCAGCATTTAGTTGACAGTCTTGTCAAGGAGCTTTGCAACGGCAAAGTAATCAGTCAGGCAAAACTTGATGAGGAGTTATCGCTTGCGTCACCGAAGATTGCACGCGACTTGCTTGTGGGAAGGATAAGGTCAAAGATGGATGTTGGTGGCGAGAGCGAAGACAGTCCTTCGATCAAAGAGCATTTGGAGGCGATCAAAAGCCATTGGAGCGACAGAAAGTAATTCATGATGATACCCAGGGTAGTTAGTGCTCAGACATTGAAACTCTTTACCAGCGCTTCCGCATTGATAGATAATAGAGAAGGCGGACAGAAAAATCGGATAGATAAACAGAAGTTGACTTGCAGTATGAGGTAATGCAAGAGAAGAATGTTTGAGTTTTGTGGTACTCTGTGTGAAGTCAATTACACCGGTGGAGATGACTGGTGGGTGAGGATGAGGCGACAGTCATATGTGTCACTGGATCACAATATACCTGTATATACTAAGTTCTCCCGCTCTGCTGTCACCAATAGCTATTCCTTCGCTCCGGAGATCTCCCCGAATAGCTCAGCTGGAAGAGCGTTCGGCTGTAATTGTTAAGCATCTCACCGAAAGGTCACTTGTTCGATCCAGGTTTCGGGGAGCACAAATTCTTTTTTTGCATTTTCCAACACTTGCCCCAGCACTTCGGTCTCCATTCATACTGGCGACTTTCATTTTACAATCCATTTCGACCATGCTTGTGTCATTCGTGCCACTTGGCATGTACTTGGTTAGATATTAGGCAAATAGTAGCGCTGCTATATGGTGCCCTCTGATGATGAGATCCAGTTAGTGCGATTGATTTTGAGGGGTTTCAAGTGCTGAGATGAGAATGTGCTGACGCACGTCATCTTGTGATACGGGGAGGATTCGTGAGGGTGAAGTTGGTGGTCTGTCTTGTGAGATATTAGGTCATTCACGCCTCTCCCGTCGCTGTGACGATTTCTCAATTATCATCACTTTTCAGACACGACTGTAAGAATGCTAGCATCTCTCCCACCAGAAATCCTTGAGAATATTTGCGACAAGGTATATATCTCATTAACGGGTACCGATGTGAACTGACAGCGACAGCTAAATGGTATCGACCTCCAACAGCTCTCGCTGGTGGCAAAATGGCTACACAAAATAACATTTCGTCATCTTTGGCGATCCATCACCATTCAACCATATCCCGAAAGCGAACGACATTGTATCAGCCCTTATGGCCCACCGCAGCATTGTGTGCAGTATACGAAAGAACTTTGCTTCGATCCTGGTGTCGACGTCGACCCGAAGCGATGTATCCACGCGAGCGACTGGCTTGGCTACATGGCAAATTGGACCGACAGAGTTCCCCTTCATCAGTATACTTGGGAGGCTCGGGGAGATAGTTTTGGGCTAGAGGGTGGGAAGCTTGTGAGGGTGAAGTTTGAGTGTCTTGCGCAGAGGGCTGTGCTTTTGCTTGGTCGTTTCAACGACGGGCAGCTCGAATCATTCAGGTAAGACAACTTCTTATGTTAAAGACACGTCTGACATCGTTTGTAGCTGGAACTATACTTCTTGCATACCCTCTGAGATTCTCGAGATTCTGAGTCTCAAGCATCCCTCCATTCAGAACCTTAGTCTCATTACAGATCCTTTCTGTAGTCGATTCAACCGCTGGAGTCGAACTTCTGACATAGACCTCTCGGCTTTTTATAACCTTCGACGACTCAGCTGGAAAGCACCTATGGGCTGCCATTTCGAGAATATCGCTAGCCTTGTTAAGACCAATGCGACTCATCTCGAGGAACTAGAACTGGAGTTACAGGGTTGGTCCTCGGATCGAGAGAGTCGTGAGTCCACGGTTATTCATCATGAGGAAAACCCTGAAGTATGGGATGAGATACCTGCGAGCACTATGCTTGCTAGGCTGATGTTTGGCCTCGAAGCAGTTACCCCAGAAGCAGCTGAGCGAACACAGTTCCCGAAGTTACGAAGCTTAAAACTCACTAGGGTTCCTTTGAGGGATGAAATCACTGGGATGCAAGTCACAGCTTCTTCAATCAACCTCAATGCTCTTAGGCATCTGTCATTGAGGATGTGCGCATACTGGGTGCCCTTCCTATCTAGCATCGTCGAATCGCAAATGCCCCTTCAACTCAAAACTCTCGAAATACTGGATCTCTACCTGAACACACCGCCAGAAACTTCAGCGAGCAAAGCAAGCACCATCGCTAGGTTCATTGATTCTTTCAGAGGCCTCGAAGAGCTGTTCATTAGCATTTGCGGTCCGACGCCGTCTCTTCAGTTCTGGGAACATGTAGCGGGCCATACGGCAACCCTGAGAAGATTGGTGTATCAAGAGCGACTCACGGACCAAGATGAAGAGTTGTTGAGCTCGCGCTTAGGTAGAGACGCATCAGGCTTGGGGACATCGTCAGAGGATCGAACCCGAATTCGGCAGGATCCTTCTCAGAACCCGCTTTCGAGACTCAAACTCGAGTTCATCGGATTGACATGTGCCCCAAAGTACCTTGTAAGTGATCACAACTACTACTAACATGCGAGTGTCTAACAGTAACTGCAGAGAGATATTCTGCTACCATTTGTGGCCAAGAGATCACTGAAAGTGCTTCACATTCGACACACAGGAATGAACTCAGGTCCCAGTGAATCATGGGTCTTCAATCACGCATTAGAACTCAAGATCACAGAAGGAGAAAACGAAGGCGTGCCCATCGATGACATAACAAAGGCTGGCGACTCACTCAACGCCGATGCTGAAGAACATGTGCGTCCTAGTCTTAAAGAGCTCGCAACTGCTGTGAGGGAGAGAAGGGAGTGGGGAACACCACCTCTGCAACAAAGCTTCCGAGATTTTGCAAACTGGGTCTTTGGTCCAAATGGAATCAAGTCGCTGGAATACATTCTTACGGGCGACCTTTCTCATGGCAATAGGTACGCGGCTAACAACGCTTTGATATGCAAGGCGGTAGGCGGGGAGAGGAGATATCGAGTCATCAGTCAGGAGCGCGGAGGGCCGGAGTGGCGGGATGTGAAGAGCAGGTTTGGAAGGACACTGGCGGCATGTCCGGTTGAGAATATTGTTCCCGAGTACAACTAGTGGCCTTATTTGAGGGTATCAGCTACTGAGGAGCTTACTGGTTGCAGTCTTCAGTACAGCCCACGGACATCTTCCGAGATAGGTCTCAATTCCGCAGAGCTGGATTCTACGCTTGCTGTTAAGACTGTTAGCTTTAAATAGTCAAAGCGATAACGCGTACGACAGCTGATGTACGATAAATTGTCCTCGGGGTTCAGCCTCTATGCTTCATAAGATAATACGAGTAATACACATAGTGACCGTGCCAATATCATAACCATCTTATGGGTAGAGGGTGGTAAAGTGGAATCAACGACATAGTGAAGTCTCGGTGAACTTATCAAGTGCAAGGTAATGATCTGATAAATTAGCACATGGATTCTATGCAATGCCTGTGCAATGCCTGCATATCAACCAATTCCTAACCGCGAAACCCAATAACTCTTATCACTAGCAAAGTCTAAGTCTGTGCGCATGACAATCTCTCGGTGCGATAGATCGAGACATCTTGGCAACCCATCAATGACAATCAATTCTACACAATCTCAGCGACGTCGAATACGGGGAAACCCTGCTTAGGAACGTGGCAAGCCCTCGCGATACTCCAAGCTAAGCAGGGTTCCCCGCGCTCGACCCCGTGGGTTAGCAAGCTTAGGTCCGCGGGGCCGAGGTTGCGCCAAGACAGAAACGGTGATATACTCCGTGATCACAGCCCGCTACTCCTGCTGGAACTGAATGGCCCTCGCTGTTTTAAATATATCTGAAAGGCTGGATACAGCGAGGAGAAGAGGCGGATGAACCAAGATATCCCGTCCTGAGACTCGTTCTACCTCGCTGACGCACCAGACATCAAAGTCAGGTTCACTTGCGTAGTTCATCTCAAGATTAAGCATCTTTTTTAAAAAAGACAAAAGTTGCGATTGGCAGATCGGACGACGTGGCTTGCATGCAAGTGTGGGTTCCATCTCCCGATGCTAGACTGTATTCGTGTTAAAGGTGCCGAAGACCCGATCGCAAATGACTTGTCGGGGTCACTTGCTATAACAAACTCTCCCATTTCATCTCTCCTTATCGATTTCTGTCGTTTGAATCAAGTCTAGACTCTCAATAGCGTATACTGACCCCTCGTTTGGCGACTGGATGCCTCGGCACCTTGATCGGAGGAGTCTGTATAAGTAGGATAGACAGTCGATCAGTGTAACATGGTATGATTCAATTTAAACCACTCTCCCTTTAATCATTGAGCAAGTCAACTTTCTCCATAACCAGATATTCTATTGCGCTATCTCATTGAAGACAGCCATGGGTCCGACGCAATTGGACGCCAGTGGGCAGAACTCTGAGAGCGAGAAACCTACTCATGTAGAGACCGAACATGCTGCCGCTACTTATCATGAGAAGAACGCCTTCCAGGCTCATGCGGATGAGTCGGGAGAGGGTCAAGATGCAAAGGTATACACACCGCAAACCCATAAACTCAAGCATACTAACACTCCTATCTCAGATGACGAAAAGACGATTCATGGCCCTCGTCTCGCAAGCCTTCCTCTGGACAGGCTCTCAGATCCCAGTTTATCTATTCGGAGGTGTCCCACCATACATCTACGCTGATATCGGCGGCCACGATCGTTGGACCTGGTTCGTCCTAGCCAATCTTCTCTCGCTAGCAGCGGTCTGTCCGTTTGTCGGATCTCTATCGGATATGTTCGGTCGTCGATACGTTGCACTCTCCGGCGCGTCGTTTATCGTCCTTGGGATGATTGTTTGTTCCACTGCTCACACGATGAATGTCTTTATCGGTACGTCCTCCACCCCCTCACATCTTATACATCAAGACTTACGAATGGTTTAGGTGGAATGGTCCTAGCGGGTATTGGAGCTGGTATCAACGAACTCACCGCTCTAGCCGCAACGTCTGAGATGGCACCGACTGCCCAGCGCGGCAAATACGTCTCCATCCTGATCTTCACAATCGTACCCTTCTGCCCCTCTGTTCTCTGGGCGCAACTCATCGCCGCGCACTCAACATGGCGATACATCGGGCTCTTCTGTGCTCTCTGGGCCTTTGTCGGTCTCGTCTTGACAGCGTTGTTTTACTTCCCACCACCTCGCGCCAACTCAGAAGGTCTGACTCGAGGAGAAATCCTGAAGCGCATTGATTTCGTCGGTGGTTTTCTCAGCATCGCTGGTATGATCTTGTTCATGGCTGGTTTGCAGTGGGGTGGATATATGTATCCTTGGAAGTCAGCCCACGTCCTTGTTCCTCTGATTCTTGGAGCGGCTTTGGTAGTCGCCTTTGTCGTCTGGGAGGGCTTCTTTGCGCCGTATCCCATGTTTCCCCGCCGTATCAACCAGGCACCCAGGATTCTTACCCTTACGCTCATCATCACCTTCATCTCTGGCGCCAACTTCTTTTCCATCCTCATGTTTTGGCCTACGCAGGCTTTCAACGTGTACGGTCATGACCCCGTGCAAGTCGGAATCCGAGGTATTCCTGTTGGCTTCAGCATCATGGCTGGTGCATGCATTGTCCTCTGGCTTCTATCTGTGTTCAGAGGTGCAAATAGGTCACTCATGGTTATCTCGAGTATTCTTATGACGGCTGGATGTGGTGCCATGTCTGTTGCAAGACCCGACAACATGTCCACTCTATGGGGAATTCTCGTCCTAGCTGGTCTGGGTATCGGAGGAATCGTTGTTCCAGCCAGTATCATCACGACAATCATTTGCCCCGACGATCTCATCGCGACCATCGCAGCGCTTACTCTAAGCATCCGCGTCATTGGCGGCAGTATCGGCTATACCATTTACTACAATGTGCTAGTGGCCAAGTTCACACCCGCTGCTATTCACTACATCGGTGGCGCGATGGTCAAGTATGGCAACATCACCTCAACCGAAGTCATCGGGGAGGTCATCGGGCTGACTAGTATCTCTTTGCTGGATGAGATTGCAGAGGTACCAGGTATCAAGGGAAATGAGGCGCTGTATAAGATTGTGATCCAGGCTGGCCAGATTGCTTATGCTGAGGCATACAAGTGGGTTTATTATGTGAGCATTGCTTTTGGTGCGGTTTCAGTCCTTGCTTCTCTTTTCTTGGGAGATATTGGGAAGTATATGGATGATCACGTCGCTGTGGTGATGTAACGTGTTGCATCTACAGAGGCACGATCTATAGTACAGACTATGACAACAAGTGATGAGATAGTTGATGAGAATACAATGATAATCTTTTAATTGAACTCCAGCAGATCGCCAATTTGGTCTACACATACTGCGCAACACTCTTGAAGAAAGAGACTATTGATCGTGGCTGATTACATGTGATTTCAGCTCTGACACCTGGCGCCCTGCATTTCCAAATCAAGCTTATTGCTTATAGCTGAAGCAATCCCCGCCACACCATCCGCATGCTTACCTTCCTTCTTTAGCTTCTTACATACGTTTTTAGAATATCAGCATGACAGTCAGATAGTTGAGTGGTAAGCCAGGACAGGGATGTGAGGCTATGCTGCTGTGGCTTGAATATCATACGAGAACGGGCCAGCTGAGGATGCGCGATTTGAAGAACATGCAGGTTTGTTTCATAGATGCCCGGCTCTATCCGAGATATTTGCTTAAATACTATATAGCTCAATGAATGTGGCTAGATGGAGGGGAGTGTGCATGTGCTATGAACTGAGTGAATTTGAGGAAGATATTGGCTCAGTCGAATGTTGTTAATGCCTCAGAATTCAGCGACAAGATCCCAAATACCCACAGTAATAGCGCAGCCTAACAGAGATCAGAGGGGGAAGGAATTAGGTTTGTGATTAATTATGCAAATAACTAGGCAGGGAAATTGGGTTGCTACTCCACATTCTTAGGGTATAGGTTCCAGATAGTCTCTTATATGCTGTAGCCTAAGAGAAATCATCCTAGTTTCTTGATTCGTAAATACTGCTATGCGCCTACTTCTTCAGGTATTTAGCCAAAGACTTGTCAATAAACTCCCGCCCCGCCTCATAAAGCTTCATCCTCTGCGTCTCAAACCCATCCTCCCTAAACAAACTCTCCCCCGGCCCAACAGCAAACTGCTCATCCCCCCTCCCAAGCCCCTCAAACATCCTCTCCGTAAACTCACCAATAGGCATCCCAATCTCTCCACCGTTCACCAAATCAGGCTGATGCTTCTCATCATGCAACTCCGTCTGAACGGCCGGCGGAAAAACTTCAACCATGCGGATATTAGAAACTCCACTAGCTTTTAGCTGCTCTCGAACGTTTAGAATGAATGTGTGAAGCGCGGACTTGGATGCATTGTAGTTTGGTGTTCGGATCATGGAGGGGATTAGACCGAGGGTTGCGCTGATGTAGATTAGATGGCCTTGGGGTTGGGTCTTGAGGTGAGGGAGGAATGCTGCGGTGAGATGCACGGCAGATGTGTAATTGGTGGTAAGTTCGTCGCCAAGAACAGATAGATCCAGAGTTTCAGGATTCGCAAAGTTAAATCCTCGCTGAATCCCCGAACTAAACACAACAGAGTCCAGATCTGGATCAGACCGAGTGATAGACTCGGCAAAGCTTTTGATTCCATTCAAATCCGTGACGTCAAACACAACAGCCCTTGCATTATCTTCTCCATACTTCTTCACAAACTCGTCAAGCTTATTGCCCCGTCTACCGACGACAATGACCTTTGTCCCTGTGGCTATGAGCTTGGCGGCAAGGGCCTCTCCAATACCGGATGAAGCACCGAGCACGAGGGTCTTTCTGTACAAGGGAGCCATGTCAAGATTGAGTTTGGAAGGATCGCGAGATGGAATCGAAGGGGGAAATGACAGGTGACAGGCTTGCGTATGTCGTATCAACTGCCGTGGTTGGTAATGCTGGACGAGGGGTAAAGTGGGATAGTGAAGCCAAATTATCGGTAAGTTGAGGCTAGGCTGGGTTGTGCAGGATAGGAAGGAGACTATAAGCGAGTTTGATATTGAAAGTCTTGGCGGATGTGATAGAGTTTGTGATGAGATTGCATGTAAGTGAATGAGGTTGAGCGGATTTATCGTCGTCGTCATGATTCCATTGGATTCTGTTATCGCGAATCCACTATCGCCAAGTCACCTGACTCGATCAATACGGAGAAACGTATCATCGTTCAAAACTTAAGCTTATTCACAATCCTTTCCAAAATCTCCAAAAATGAGAGATTTACGGAGTGAGAAGATGAAATTACCATTCTCCACGCCCTCGAGTCATTCATTGTCAAGCCACAGGTCGAGGCCGTGTGTCAGATTACAGCCAATGCACTGCCAAGCGAGTCCAGAACCTCTGCCCCGTCTGAGCCCCCCAAATCCTGACCCTTACCCCTGGCGCTTGGCAACGGTTTTGCTGGAGGTTATGTTCCAGCCAGTCAAAGTTTCGCTCTTCATCTCCATGGAGAGTGTGCGATTACTCCGCGGGGACATTGCGGGCGTAGATAATAACATGGCACACGTCATTTTATTATCCAGAGTTTACGGTAGTCGGAGTGAAGACCGATAAATAACTGGATTTACGAGTGCAACGCTGTAAAGACTAGTCAAGTGGTTACGGAGTACGGCAATTTTAACGCATTGTTCTGGCCAAAAGCATAATTAATTCATGCAGACTAATGCTAACTTTAGGGTCTCCTCTCTAATGTGTTATTTATTATATT
>JABEEJ010000866.1:0-10601 GCA_013363135.1 Fusarium brevicatenulatum
GGAGAGGAAGGAGTCTGTCACTGCGGCGTCGTCGCGGAAGACTTTTTGGGGGGCTTGGGGGTGGATTTGGCCTGTTACTCGTTGGTGGCGGAGGGTGCGCGCGGAGGGCTTTTTGAGACCTGGGGGTTGAGGAGCCTGAGGTTTATGTTAGTGAGGTGTTTTGAGGAGTGTAGGGAGGAAGGGACGTACCATTTTGGGTTGTGGTTTGGTTGTTGGAGATGGAGGATTTGGTTGTGGAATTGAAGGTGAAGACGAAGATACTGGAGAAACATTTTCGGTGAGGGTGGCTCACCGAGGTGGTGGGGCACACCGAGATACGGCGTTGGAGGGGCAGTCAACGGCTTTGGTGATGGCCAGTTAGCCAGTTTGACAGACGATCAGAATATGGGCAAAAAAAAAAAAAAAAAGAATGAAATTATGACTAAAACGATATAAGAGACCATTGTTTCTTCCTCATATCAGCTCACAGTCTGTAGGTATTTATGAATAGAAGTACTAAAACTGTTCATGCTATCATTCCATAGTGGGGTTCAACTCAATATCTCCGTTCTAAGCTGATCCTCCCTCTCGTGACTTTTTAACTTTCACACTTCTTCTCACATCTCACTCACTCTCATACAATAACAATGGAAGAAATCGATAATCTTAGGAGAGAAATTGCAAAGCGAGAAGTAGAACTCGCAGATCTACGTTCTCAACTTGCAGCCGCAGAGTCACAAGCACGTGAATCTCAAGAACCGTGGAAATGGCCACTCAATAACCACGAGTATGAGAGGTACAGTAGACAGATGATTGTTCCCAACTTTGGACTCCAAGGTCACTTTCCCTTCGAATTCTTAGGGGTGGGGTATTAATTGAAGAATAGGCCAACTACGCTTGAGAAAGGCCAGGGTCCTGCTTGTTGGAGCGGGAGGTCTGGGATGTCCTGCTGCTGCATACCTCGCTGGCTCGGGGATTGGGACGATCGCTCTTGTTGATGGCGATGAAGTTGAAGTTTCGAATCTACACCGTCAAGTTGCGCATTCGACGGGTCGTGTTGGTATGAGCAAGGTTCAGAGTGCGATTACATATCTCAAAGAGTAAGACCCCAGACTCATTCAAGAAGCTTTAACTAACATGTGAAGCCTTAACCCGACGATAACTTATAATGCGCACAATACACATCTTACACCGCAGAACGCTGAAGATATTGTATCTGGTTATGATTTAGTCCTTGATTGTACTGATCACCCTACATCTCGCTATCTCATCTCAGATATCTGCGTTCTCCTCTCAAAGCCTCTCGTCTCAGCATCTGCATTCCAAACTTCAGGTCAACTGATCGTTCTGAACAACCCTCCTGGAAAAGGTCCCTGTTATCGCTGCGTATTCCCTACGCCGCCGCCACCAGATAGCGTGGTTGGATGTGGTGAGGGTGGAATCATTGGGCCTATTGTTGGTACAATGGGAGTCTTACAGGCTTTGGAGGCCATCAAGTTGATCTCAAGAGGTGATCTGGAGACTCATGGAGAGGCCAAGACACCGATGTTGCTACTTTTCAATGGCATGTCTGATACCCCTTTCCGATCTGTGAGGATGAGGGGTAGAAGAAAGACTTGTTTGGCTTGTGGTGATGAGAACAGACTGACTTTGAGTGAGCTGAAGAACTCAATGGACTATGTTCAGTTCTGTGGTGTCAAGCAGCCTGTTCAGTTACTCCAGCCGGATGAGCGAGTCACAGCAAAGGAGTATGATGAGCTCACCAAGTCAGAGAATAAGGATATGCTTCTCGTGGACGTCCGGGAAAAGGAACATTTTGATCTCTGCAATATTTCAGGTTCAGTCAACATCCCCATCAGTCGCTTCATGAGCGCTCGTGGTGAAGCTACCCCAGAAGGATGGCCAAGCGATCTGCCCCATTCAACCCCCATATACGTCGTATGCCGAGTCGGCAACGATTCGCAGATCGCCGCACAGAAACTCAAGGACCTAGGATTAGGGAACAACGGAGACAGATTTATCGGCGATATTCTTGGTGGTCTCAAGTCATGGAAGGACACTGTTGATCCATCTGTACCTTTTATATAGACTGACGAAAGAGATGCCGACTAAAAGAGGAAATGGGGATAGTCGTATTGGATGAGAGATTTTATGATACATACATACAACATACAACGCCCGTGTTAACCCGAGCACACCAAGGACAGGCCATTCCTGCCCATCAGCTGCGCCATTACAAATAACATTTTGCTCAAGTCAACAGAGACTCATGTGAGATATTTTTTACTTTTCTTTCTTTTCGTTTACACAAAGTTGGCAGTCTTCTTTTTGTTGAATGCCTTTTGATCTTTTAGCCATTGGCGATATCCAGAAACGCTAGAGATCTTTTCGCCGTAGAAATCAGGAACTGTCGTAGTTAGTAACTTGATCGGCACTTGAAGCTAGCGAGATGAAAAACTTACCAGGGTTGCTGGCGCTCGAGTTGGTGGGGTCGACTCGATGCTTCTTGATGCGCTCAAAGAACTGAGCCTCCTTCTGTGTCATCTGCTTCTTCCACTGGCGATTCAAGAGGTAAAAGACCTGGTTTCCAACACTAGGACCACTCAACCACCCAAGACCCGAGAACGCGAGCGTCATAAGTCCCAGCGTCATAAACGGATCGAGAGGGATTTGCGAGATGATCGGTTCCGCCAGACCCGTCGAGAGGAAAACGGCGCCCGCACCACCAGCAAACAATCCATTGGTGATGGAGAACAGGAGCTGGTATCGTCGGCGCGAAACTCGCAGCTTGAAGAAGCTGTTCCAGTCGAGCGGGGGGAGTTCGGTGCTGGTGGTGGACTGCGGCTTATCGGCGTAGGTGCGGGACAAGGTCTTTGCGACGACGGGTGTGAAGCATTGCGGTCGGAACGGCGATGCTGAGAGACATGATGCTGGGCGGAGGGTAGAGAATGAAGCTTTTTGTGATGAGCGCACGAGACCTGTTAGCGGCATGCGCAAGACGGAGGTCTTGAGCGGAGAAGCCATGACGAAAGGGAATTGATGTTTGTAGCCAATTGAGGTTTGGGAGGGAGAAAAAAAAAGTCAATTAGAGGTTTGGAGTGGAGATTGAAAAGATGTCGTTGTGCCGTCGGTTATTAGGCGTGACGTGGGGATGCTGAAGCTCGGGTAGAGCTGTGTTCGTGATCTCATGGTGAATGGAAAAGTTTGGCGCTTCATTAGGCGCGGCTAAGCGCTGCCGCCTTTCAAGCTCAATTGGTTACTGGTAGCAAGGGGATAGCCCGGACCCCCCTAATAAGGGCTATATAGCCTCAACTAAGCTAATTATAATTATTCTTTATATAAATACTTAAGTACTAGGATATAGTATTAAGTGTATTAATTAATAATTTAATAAATATTATAAAATAAATTTATTAATTAAAAGCAATCTCACGCTCTCTTTATTTTAAATTGAATAAAATACCAGCTAATTACCTACGAGGGTAGTTATAGGCCCTTTCATGTTGTTTTAGGCTTTGTTGACCTTGTCCTTGGCTTAGTCATCGGGCAGCAGCTCTTTCTTTGGCTTGCCAGCCTCTCTCTTACAGTACAAGCCGCGTTTTAGAACAGCTCATAAAACAGATTTATTCTTATGAACACGCCGACGACAGAGATCGAAAATCCTCTTGCTTAATTTGCCCCAGACTCTTCGGTTACCTATGATTTCTACCCACCCAATCGCATTGGCGACTCCTCCGTTATAAACCTGCTAGAACTGGCGTCGCGGGTCGCGGACTCGCGTTGGCGCACGAGCGATGGAGTCCTTACAACAGCAGCTCGAGCCAGACGAGTCGGAAAAACGGAAACCGAAGGAACACAAGAGATCTCGGATCGAAGTACGTCTTCGGTCTAAACCGAGAGACTATGTCCCAGGCAGTGGCCCTCCATTGCAACCTATTAGCTTGCTACCACCCCAAGACTCGACCGCGTACATATTGGAGCGAATCATCCTTCCCTCGCCAGGACTTGCTGCAGATGGTCTTCCTCTACCTAGGCGGATGACATATATCGTGTCATGGACGGACCTGCCAGCGGCGCAGATGTTGGTTCCTGCAATGGATATTCTGGAATACGTATCGCCGAGGGAATTGGAAGAATGGGAATTCAAGAATACGGAAGAACAGTTGGAGGAAGAAACGACGGAGAAAAAGAAGACAGAAGCTGGACAGGTTACACAGGCAAAGAGGCGTGGCAGACCACCCAAGCACAGTACGATAGAAACGGCTGTTGTTGCGGTGGTAGAAGACGATGAGGCCGTTCCAATGAAGGGGGCCATGACGATCAAGACCCCCACGAAGAACAGATTAAAGGACTTTGAGGGCTTATCGGATGAAGAGGGTCCGGCAAGGCAGTTGCAGTGGGAAATGACTGGTGACTCGGTTGAGACGGATGATCAGGCGTTGGATGAGCATAGAGGGACTGAGGACTCAGAAAGCGCTTCCGGTGACACTAAGATTGATCTACCGCAAGGTTCAGCAGCCGAGTCCCACGTCCCAAAGAAAAGTCATACCAAAGGCAAACATTTCGAGTCAATCCCTTCAACAGGGACCTCGAGTCGACAAAGCACGCCCCAGATCCCAGGCATTTGCTCAAAGTCTGAAGGCAAGAAGAAGCTTAGCCGTTCTTCGAAGAAAATACATCCTTCTAATGAACTATTGGGTGGCGTTCAAGGCACAGGCTCCGCCTCAGACTGGACTCCCAAAGAGTCACTCACCTACTCTAACTCTGGGGTTGAGACACCAGATCCAGAGTCAGAAACTCAAACAGCACGTCTCATCGAAGAAGCTCTCTCGGTTCAGAAGAAACCTCCAAAGTCAAAGTCGAAGCACAAAAGTAGCATCCCCAAGTCTCCAGAGCCAGTTCCTCAGGAAGCCCCCGGCCAAGATGCAGAAGAGGCAGATGATCCAGGTTGGGAGGTTAAGCGCCTCGAAGACATGGAACTCTACGAAGTCGAAGGCCAAGGTCTAGTGCGCTACTTCTTGGTTCGCTGGGAGGGTGACTGGCCACCTGACCAGAACCCTTCCTGGGAGCCGGAATCCAACCTCCCCAAGGATCTCATCAAAGCGTACCTCCGCAACGGGAAGAGAAAGCGCTCAGACAAACCAGCTACAAAACCAGCTTCCAAACAACCCTCCGTTGCACCGTCCTACGCACCAAAGAAGAAGTCTATGAAACAAACTACTTTGTCATGGGGCATTCCCGCAAAGCAGTTCAAGAGCGTCAGTGAAGCTTTCGCAGGCGGAGAGGAAGACGAACTCGGAATGCCCGTCGCTGCAGATCCGCGTAAGGAGGATGATGAAGACGATGAGCTTTTCGTGGTGGAGGAACCGCCTGCGAAGAAGAGGGCGAAGAACTTGGGTGCGAATGGATGGGGAGCGGGTGATTACAGATGAAGAAGAATAACAGAGTCAAGGTTGGCTATGGAGTTGGAGATGGATTCTTATCATTACGGGCGAAGGCGTAATTACTTTTCAAAAAGCAGAACGGTCACGGCGGACATACATAGCATTAGAGATACCCCATTTTGTGTCAAATGACTTATTTACATTAAACTACATTAAAGTACGAAAACTACCGTTGATTCCTTGATTGATTGATTGATTCCGAGGGCCCAAAAAAGATGTCATACAAATCCCCATCCATCCCCTTATAGCAATGCCCTGGATTAAATGCCCCATACCTGCGTCCAAACATTCCGTGAATAATGGCAATCGCCCCTTGCCTTTGTCGGCACCATGTGCGGCCGTACTGTGTCATTCGTAGTGTGTCAGTTTTCGTAAAACTGATTCGTTGTTAGAGTGTTCAAAGGAACACGGCTGATCCGTAGATGCAGCTTGCGCAATATCGCGACTTTGTTGTGTAGATATTTACTTTCGTTCAGTCTCAGCGGTTGAGACAACCTTTCGAGACTTGGGGTTGAGGTACGACTTGATCTGGTTGGGAATCGTAGTGAGGCGCTCGGGGTTCCACGACTCAGGCAATCCGAACTTCTTGTTAAGGTTGCGGCGGATGTTCGCAACACGCCCGTACTCGGCGTACTTGGGCAGGTAAGGAACCTCGTTGATTTCACAGTAGTGCATCCAAAAGTTAGCCCAGTTGGGCTTGAGGACATTGTCCTGCTTGAGTTTCATGAACTCTTGCTCGTCGAGCTTTGTATAGATGTCACCGTTGATATGTCGAGAATAGACCTTGCCCAGAACGATGATGTACTTTGTCTGCCCATCGACGAAGTTGAAGCGGACTTCGGTCATCTGAATGTCCCGGAGGTCAGGAGAGTTCTTGTCATCACGGACGAGGATATGAGGAATGATAGTTCCTGTGGAGCGAGATAGGCTTTGCGACACCTCCACCATTGGCAGGGTGCGTGATGCCTCCGCATTCATGGAAGGGGTAGTGGGAGCCTCTACTTTCATTGACGCGGGGGGATAAACGAAAGTCATCGACGGGGTGCGCGAGACCACCTCCACGTTCATGGACGAGGTGCGGCTGGTAACCGCACGTCGGGGAATAGGAGCACCGTAGGGAAAATTGGAAGATGGAATGAAGAGGTTAAAGGGCTGAACATTCCAGGCGTCGGAGAGGTGCTTAGGGGAGACATAGGCGATGGTGTTGGACACCGAACTGGTGAGTTCCTCAACATCGCGATCAGAGGGAGTCTGACCAAGCCCCATCTGAGTAGCAGGTCCATGGTAGGGCAGGAAGACGTGGTTCAGAATCATGTAGCACAGTCGGCCAGCCTCGAAGACGCTGGAGAATTCAACGGACAGTTTGCCGTTCATTCCATTGTTGTTGGGAATAAAAGAAGCACGGATGATGTACTTGGTTCCGAATCGAGTGAACAAGTGCCAGATGGCAGATGTAGGGAAGTTCTCCATAGTGATGCAACGGCCAGACTGTTCGCTGTGATGGCCGACACCATACTCAAGGGGGTGGCCATGTCGGGAATCGTAAGACGATGTTGAGTTGATAAGCTTGACTTCAATGTTGAAGAAACGTCCGTTGCTGTTGATGAGCTCAAGACCATTGACCCTGATGTTGGCGACGTAGTTCTTGGCGGCAGCGGAGTCGCGGAACTCAACACACGCAAGCTTGAAGGCGGTGCCGCTTTTGCCAACGTTGTCCATGATGGAGATGCGGATCAGTCCTCCGACACCACAGACCGCGTCAGCGATCTGGGTGAGGGTGGTGCCCTGGGGGATCTTGTTTAGAAGCACACGACGGGAGTCGGCGGTCTCGGCTGGATCGAAGACGGACTTGACATCGATCTTATAGAGCTCATCGTCTGAAACAAGAGGGATGGTTTCACTGTCGCTGATGCTGATGACTTCCACAACCTCATCGATAATGACTGAGGAGGTTAAAGATGTACCATTGGTGCCGTCAACGGCAACAAAAATGCTACCCGCTCGTGCAGCGAACTGGGCATCGATCTCTGAAGAATCCTCGGCGAGCGAGTTAGGGGGATCCTATTCCCCAGGCTCGTTGCTACCCGACTCGGACGTTGTCTCACGGACGATTGGCGCGGCCGGTTCTTCATCTGATGAGGCCTCATCGTCCCCCTGAGTTCAATGTTAATCATCTGATCCGACAAAGGACGGAAAAAACTTACATCACTTCTAGATGAGAGGTTGAGAGGCCCACTCATCTCTCGCAGCTTGATGTTGCTCTCGTGAATACGAACCGCGACCCGCTCCAGTTCCTCCATCTTGGCTATGAGCTGAGTGCGCGTAAGGCTACCATTGGTGGAGGCAATAATTGCGTCCTATGAGGTGAAAGAGTTAATATGAGATAATAAGTATGTTTGACTGGTGGTGACTTACCCGGAGCTCGTCGTAATAAACTCGGTTACCTAGATTCTCCTCCAATAACCGGGTGAAGTTTGTATAAGCCGCGCCTTGGTTTATGAGTTCATCCGACGTCAGGTTGGAGAAGCCAGCTTGATCTGATGATAAGTTGACTTGCGAATCGATCCTGGCAAGCCATCCGGGGATGATATCGTCTCTATCCTCGAGAATTCGTGTCACTTCACCGGAACGGTGGGAATCTGAATCCCCTAACGCGGCGATAAAGTCGGGGGAGGGAGAGGATTGCCCGTCGGAGTGGAGAGACAAGAAGTCCCAGATGCCTTGCTCAGGGGTAGGGCCTCGATCACCGTTAATGGTGGGAGGAGCCATATTTATGGCGACGAACGGTACTCAAGTGGAAAGGAGAAGAGGCAGAAGGTTGGGGAAGGGGTAAACAGAAAGGCAGGTTCTTTGGGCAAGGGTTTTTGTCTGGGGGAGAAGATTTCAAGACCAAGACTGTTTAGTAAATGTATAGTTACTCTTGCCTCTAGACGATCAAAGAGAAGATATTCGAAGGTAAACTTTGTGATGTGTGAAAAGAAGAAATATTCGTAGAGATCGGTAAACAGAGATGTGGGAGAGGAGATGTTGTTGCGGAGGGGGAGAAAAGAGGGGAGCAATATATACGCGAGGGGGGCAGAAGAATCAGCCTACGACGCGTCGAGCCCTAGCCTATAGGAGAGCAGAATCAACAAAGTCCAGACGATCCGGTGACCAGGTAACGACCAGTCACGCTGCCACTGATGCTCAGGAGTAGGGCACTGAGTATTTGCTCCGGCGAGGGGAATTTCAGTTTCTTGTGGGAAAGGGATAGGGCATTGCAGAGTCCTTGAGGCACTGCAGTGGAAGTAGTCGTAGCAGTGGAGGGGCGAAGGAGAAGATGGAGAAGCGGCAGTGCAGTGGGACGAAGGATCTAGAAGCTGTTGAGACTTGGACCACCTTGGTTCCGAACACTCAGCCTGTTGATAGATCCACAAGAGAGCAGCAAGGCCAACGTTCATGTTCATGGTGTTGTTCATATGATGTTCATTAGCACATATCGCCCTGACACTCGATCTAAATTTTGAACGTAGATAATACAGTCATAATCCCCATATGGTCGGAGGTAGATATTATTGAAAAGATAGCCCATGCCAACTTTCACTTGCTTCTCTCCAGTGCAAGTGGTGTTGCTGCTTGGTGTTGCCGGTGGCATGCATCCCACTCTGTCCCGCCTCTCCACTGACGAAACTATTCGGGCCCCCACTAGTCTCCCAGAGGTCATCACGATATCGTCGTCTTGTTGTTTTTGTTCATCCATATTGTATTTCGTCCAGCATACCGAAATTTCATCCACCAGCACACGTTCATGGAACTCGGAGCTCGAGGGATGAATATGGCCTCGATGGTCTTGAGTATTACCTCCCTCACTGAGGAAGCAGTGCATCTTGGGGCGTGCTTACCCTGTCTAGTTGCGCAGTATCACCACCATGGACTCATGGTGTTTTCAACACTCCGACCCCGAACCTATACAGCAGACAGACGATGTGCATCAGCCATCTACAACAGCCATACCCATCTTCCTCGATCATAACGGCGGCGCGGCGGCTTGCCCACGAGCATACGAGACACCGGTCACATATGAAGAGCATTGCATCAACGACGCAGCGACCTGGGAGCAGCCTCTCGGCGAGACAAGAGTAAGAAGCACGACTGCGGCAGGGCTCTTTGACATCCATCAGAGCATACTGACGTGCCAACAGGCCTTCACTCGAAGACACGACACTCGAAGTCCATAGCACGACAGAGAAGAACAAACACATATACACAGGGGCACACTCTCGAAGACTCGCTCTGTCTCTACCCCTTATTCTTGCACTTGCGGTTGCTTTCACATCAGTCATACCACTTGTCTTGACGGCGATGGATCTCCCCAGCATCGATACTCCTTGATCCATACAGAGGTTCCTCCTATTACCGTGTATACAAGCTGTGACTGACCAGACTTGATCATGTTACAGGAGAAAACGAACGAGTAGTCCCCAAAGCGCTGGCTTTATGGAGAAGACACGACATACGGAAAGACCACAAACGAAGAGACAACGAGTGACGAAACCGCAGACGAACGATTCATCGAGACCCGAGACGCATTGAGATACAAGACAAGGCACATAAGCACAAAAGAAGGGTAGGAGACAAGGGGTTGGCACTGTAAGTTGACAAAGAACTCAGCGAACAATTGGAAGTCGGCCATCAAAGAAAGGAGTCTTTAGAATGAGGCTGATCAGCAATGGACTGCAATTGGCCTCGCCACTCGACGATACGACCGCGGAACGAATATTCAGGCATTGGAGACAGGCGGAAGATAATAAGGGGGAAAACACTTGAAGACATGAAGTTGGAATAGAATAGAAGAAACAAGGTTACAGCGGTCTCACGTGAAACGACATGTCGTTCCTGCCCTGCTCTATCCATACCTAAGCTCCACACTGAGACAGACACCCTTGGGTGCCTCTAAGTTGACCCACTGTACTCAATCAGAAGGTACCTATTCACTCTAGTTCTACGCAAGGTCCTATCTTCGTATAGTTACATGATTACTCGTGGATCTGACCTAACAGAAGCCCTACTCTTTAAGTAAGCAGCAAAAACCTAAAATAGGGTTAAAAATCTAAAATAGCTAGCTACCTTACTTAATTATAATTTTATAATTTTTATTACCTAAAACTTAAAATTTATAAGATATTTTTAAGTATTATT
>JABEEJ010000867.1:0-10154 GCA_013363135.1 Fusarium brevicatenulatum
TAATAAATACTTAGGTAAGATAATTTATAGCTAATAGCAGAGCGCGATATATCAATAATTATAGCTATCGACCTAGGTAACTTCCTGTAAAAGCTTGAAGAATATACATAAGGCCGTTCTTAAATATCAAGAACAGTGCTACGTAAGTACGGCATGTATAATTCAACCAAGTCGAAGTGAACCTTCTCTACGGTGTGTTTTCAACAGAGAATGGCCAGAAATCCAGCATAGGCTAGAAAACGCGGTGATAAAGTAGACAAATGGTAGCATTCAGGCCATCGTGTTATAAGGGAAATACAAAAGCAGAAAAGCTGATGAAACCAACAATGCATTCTTTTTCGGGCGTAGGGCTTCGGGATAGAACCGATGCGGTCTGATATGGATGAATGGCCGGGAGGATAATAGGATAGATACATGGCGTGGCAAAAGGGTTCTCATATGTAGCGGCCACATCACAAGCCCTTGTATGGATGTTTATCACATTGGCATTTGTGTAATGCCGACGTCAAGTCGCATCTTACTTCCAAGGCGCACATTGCTGACGGGCAGATGCCGTGCTTAGTATTTTGGCCACTCTGAATGCTGAGAATTCAAGTGTGAATCTCGGTGACGATCTATAACGACTATTAGACTTTCATCAATGTTGATGTACTCTTACAAAACTACTAGCGGATATGAGTCGCTAACTCACTACCTTACTTACTGGCTATTCGGGACTTGAGGTGGCTCGGGGGAAAGGATCACGGCAAGACCCCCCCGGTTCGCCGGCCGCAGCTCGGGTTTGGTGCCAACACCCACTGAGACTGATCCCAGTTGGTGCAGGTACCAGTGACAAGTCGCAGCGGCCGGCCGGGCCTTCCAATGATGATGGACCCATTTGCCATAAAGAAAGCTCCCCCCGCAAGCCGGGCCTCATCAAACCTCTGGATCCGTCTCAACTATTTCTCCAGCTCCTCCCCCTACTCTAAATCCAACTAAACACTTCCTCTCTACTCTACTCTTCATTGCCTTCTCCAACCTCTTTTCTTCCTCCTCCAATTCGAATACCTACAACTCGACTGCGCGATCTCTGTATCACCATAGAACAGCAATACCGAAAGCTGTAAGTCCTGCAAGTACAAGCAGTTCTGACAAGCTCCACGGTCACGCTACCCCGCCATCAACGTCGCACCTACAGGCGCAACGCTCAACGAAAAAAAAAAAATTAATTCTCAAATAACCCCCAGCAAAAGACACAATGGCAACCGCCGTCGAGCAACCCCAAGTGCCCCAGGAGCTCAGGACTTCGGCTCCCGAGTCTCTCCCCAAGAGTGCTATCCCAGCCGCCGTCGCTTCTCCCGTTCCCGCTCCTGCAGCCACCGAAACTGTCTCATTGAGAGCTGAGGAGACTCCCGCACCCGCTCAAGAGACAAAGGCTCCTGTAGTCGCTGAAGCTCACCTCGTCGACACCTATCGTAAGTTTGCGCAACCAACCTGGTCTGTCATCGCTAACTTTCAGCTTAGACCCTCCTCAGCGCATGTTTGCTAGTAAGTCAATTGCGCCCCTCTGTTTTCTGTTGAGGCGAAATTACTCGCCGCAGTGTCTCCCGCTAGACCCTGCTGTGTGGTTCTTTGCTTCTTCTTGACTCCATCGTGCTCCGTCTCCCTGGCTCATACTAACCTTGCAACCCGGTAGAGCATCCCCACCGGCCCCACCTTGCCAGTAAGTGATCCCGGCTTCCGCACCGGAGCCTCAACATGAGCTGACCCACTCTCATAGACCTCGAAGAGTACAAGCGACTTTACAAGGAATCGATCACTCAACCCGAGAAGTTCTGGGCTGAGCGCGCACGCGAGCTCATCTCTTGGGACCGCGACTTCCAGACCACCCGAAGTGGTTCTCTTCTCAATGCCGATGTCTCCTACTTCAACGAGGGCCGCCTGAATGCCTCATACAACTGTGTCGACCGCCATGCTTTCAAGGACCCTGATCGTGTTGCCATCATTTATGAGGCCGACGAGCCCACCGAGGGGCGCAATGTCACTTACGGAGAGCTCCTCCGAGAGGTGTCTCGTACCGCCTGGGTTCTCAAGCAGATGGGTGTACGCAAGGGCGACACCGTTGCTATCTACCTTCCCATGATTCCCGAGGCCATCATCGCTCTCATGGCCTGTGTCCGTATTGGTGCCGTACACTCCGTTATTTTTGCTGGTTTCTCTTCCGACTCTCTCCGCGACCGTGTTGTCGACGCCGGCTGCAAGGTTGTCATCACGACTGATGAAGGCAAGCGAGGTGGCAAGTTGATTGGCACGAAGAAGATTGTTGATGACGCTCTCAAGCAGTGCCCTGCTGTCGAGAACGTCCTTGTCTACAAGCGCACTGGCTCAGAAATTCCCTGGACCAGTGGCCGTGACTTCTGGTGGCATGAGGAGGTTGAGAAGTGGCCCAACTACTTCCCTCCCGAGCCTGTCGCTTCCGAGGACCCTCTATTCCTCCTCTATACCTCCGGCTCCACTGGCAAGCCTAAGGGTGTCCTGCATACAACCGCCGGGTACCTCCTCGGCGCTGCGATGACCGGCAAGTATGTCTTTGATATCCACGAGGGCGATAGATACTTCTGTGGTGGTGATGTCGGCTGGATTACCGGTCACACCTATGTCGTTTATGCTCCTCTTATGCTCGGTGTATCCACAGTTGTATTTGAGGGTACACCTGCCTACCCCAACTTTTCGCGATACTGGGACATCATTGAGAGACACAACGTTACTCAGTTTTACGTTGCTCCCACCGCTTTGCGATTGCTGAAGCGTGCTGGTGACGAGCATGTTCGTGGCAAGTTCGCTCACCTTCGCGTACTGGGCTCGGTCGGCGAACCTATCGCCGCCGAGATCTGGAAGTGGTATTTCGAAGTTATTGGAAAAGAGGAGTGCCACATTGTTGATGTAAGTTTTCCATGGGTATCTGGTTGGTGGCCGCTGCTAACATTGATCATAGACTTACTGGCAAACCGAGTCTGGTTCTCATGTTCTCACGCCCTTGGCTGGAATTACACCAACCAAGCCAGGCAGTTGTTCTTTGCCCTTCTTCGGGGTTGAGCCCGCTCTCATCGATCCTGTTTCCGGCGAAGAAATTCATGGCAACGATGTTGAGGGTGTGTTGACCTTTAAGCAGTCCTGGCCTAGCATGGCTCGCACCGTCTGGGGAGCTCATAACCGGTACAGAGAGACTTACCTTGATGTCTACAAGGGTTATTACTTCACTGGAGACGGAGCTGCTAGAGACCATGAGGGCTTCTACTGGATTCGGGGTCGTGTTGACGACGTCGTCAATGTCAGCGGCCACCGATTGTCCACTGCTGAGATCGAGGCCGCTCTGTTGGAGCACCACTCTGTTGCTGACGCAGCTGTCGTCGGTATTGCTGATGAGCTTACTGGCCAAGCTGTGAATGCCTTTGTTGATCTCAAGGAGGGTGTTGAATCAAGTGATGCCCTGCGCAAGGAGCTTATTGTCCAAGTGCGCAAGAGCATTGGTCCATTCGCTGCTCCCAAGGCGGTGTACGTCGTACCTGACATGCCCAAGACACGAAGTGGCAAGATTATGCGACGAGTATTGAGGAAGATTGTTGCTGGTGAGGAAGACCAGCTCGGAGACATTACTACTGTAAGTTATCTCCTTGAAATGCCACTTGAGGCATTTGTAACTAACATGACACACAGCTTTCTGATCCTTCTGTTGTTGAGAAGATTATCAAGGCTGTTCACGATGCCAAGCGCAAGTGAGGTCAGTGACGAAAAGGGTTATAAAGACATGATGCATATTATCTAGTGGAGTTATATACCATGGATACAAGGCAAGCGGGAAAGGAATAGTCTGCCGACAACGGAAGGTCTGGAACCAGATTCCCGCTCGGTGTTTGGGGTTGATGTTGGGATTCAGCCACGACCTGGAAGAGGATCTTGATGGCTTGGGTACCAATTTTTACGAGGTTGATTTATGAGCATTGCGGTCTGATTTTTCTCTCATATTTTTTTAAATCTAGCAAGGCAAAAAGAAAGCCCAATAATGAAACATTGGTTAAGACATCAATGACGCTGGTGATGGAGGGTAGTGGTGTCAGAAGAAGCTAATTGCAACCACAACAAGTGATTGATGTCAAAACAAGGTTCTGCACGGATCTGTCTTTGGATGGCTGGATGTTTCCTTCTATCGAGATTGACTTGTAGGAGATTTGGACAAAGAAAAACAGGCTATTGCGCCAGCTTCCAAAGGACGCGTGGACACATGTCCGGAGTGGGATATCAAGTGGGATGAAGCAAAAGAGCAAACAGTCACGATGATTTTTTTAACGACATTCCAATATTTAAGCTTCAGTATTTCTGGGCCGCCGCGTGGAACCACGGGAGGTCTAGGACGAGAAAGGACTTGAACGGTTTTCACAGTTGCAGAGATATCAACCAGCTCCACGAGGCAAAGGCGCCAATAGATGGTCCCGCTGGAGTGCCAAGGGTGATGAAATCGTCATCGTTTTTGGGGGCTGTTGGTGTGTGTACTGTATGTAAATATGAGTTGCAAGGGTGGGATAGTCTTGAGAGTGGGTGGTTTTTATTTCCCGCTGACTGGAGGCTGCGTAAAGTTGAGGGGTTGACTTGATTATTTGGCTCGTACCGCATATTTTCATGAAATTCGGTAGCGCCTGTGGGTACAGCTTAGCCTGATTATAGCCTTCTGATTGGTTAGTATGTAAATAAAGATCTGACATCTTGTTAAATAGCCTCATTGGTCAAATAAGGGAAAAGGCTGCAGCTAGCGTGTACCCACCGGCGCTACCGAATTTCATGAAAATATGCGGTAGTTATACTCCGTGCCTAATAAGGTGAATGATCTAAATTCAGTTTCTCTGATGATATCGTAATATCGTGACATCGTTGTAAAACAAGCCTTTTCAGCCACGGCGTGCGTTTGATAAGAAATCTTGGGACAGCCCGATAAAGTAGCAACAACGTGGCAGCAGAGTCTAATAACTATCGTTCATCAAGACCTCTTATGCCCGATAATGAATATCAACTCGTCAATGCCAAGAAACTTGAAGACGTAAATGACTAGCAGCGGGGAAGATTAGTCTACCTTAGTAGTCTAAGGTAGTCCAGGATCGTAAATGGCTGGATGAAAAGATACGAGGGCGAAACATATTGACCTCGGTCGGATGCCCCGGTGAGGCTTTGGGAGGCCGCCTGTAATCAGATAAACGGACTCAGGACTGCAGGTATTAGTAGTCGGATTTGATCTGTTTGTATATCTGGATACAAGGATTATGGAATTCTGTTGCCAAGCCTCAAAGATGGATATGTCAACATCCGTTGCCATTGAGTTTCATAACAACCAACTCTGAGATGAGATTCACGGCAAAGCTGACAGTTGCTAATGGAAGTTAGTCTACGGAGTAGGTATGGCTGACAAGTGTGACGCTTGCTGTTTGGGAGGCTATGCAGTGGGAGAACCGCGCGGCCTCTGGCTCGTGATTCGCTGGCCAAGAGACTTGGTTGTCCCTCCAGCACCCACACCCCAGCCCTCGGGAACCTTGGAACCCTTGGCGTGAGGTAAAAGCCAACGGCGTTAGAAGGATCTAACCTAACCCAACAGCCAACAGCCAACAGGCCGGCTCTAAGCACCCTCCGCCACACTCTGTTTTGCCTTTCCATGGAACTCCCTAAAATGGGACTGGAGTGAGCTGAAATATCCATCCCGTACTGTATTATTCAGATCTCAATGCTGATCATGCTTCGCGATTAATCGTTTCGAAATCCTTTCTTCTTCCCCTTCTTCTCCTCTCCTCCTCCTTGTGTATCTATCCTCTTTGTTCTACCTCGAGATCCAACACTTGCACCCTGACTTCTTTCTCCACATTCTCCTTTGACGTTCCCAATAAGTTCCGTCATCCTTCCGACTCTATTTTCGGCCGCTCCGTCTGACGATCTTCGTCTCACCTTGATTACATCTCATCTTACAACCTCCGTTCCCCTTCACTAGACGGTTTCTTCTGTGTTACTGTATGGCCTTGCAGTGATATCTCTCTCAATCGGCGCGCCGCCGTTTCTCTCCCAGGACCGTTCGAGGTCCAATAAACACCATGGTATCACTGCGGTCGATTGCGACTGCTATCGCGGGTGTTGCTTTGTTCTTCGAAACCTCGCTAGGTATGCTCAGCACTTGAAATCTACCTTGTAGTTTGGGGCAGTATTCTAATTTCCTCGAAATAGCGAGCTCAGTAAAGCGCAACGCCGTTAACTATATATCTTTCATCGATGAGCCCGTAATCAACACACCATCACACCGTATACGCGCCGACTCGCACTTTGATCTCCTATTCTCACTGCACAATGGACAACAAAAGATCCGCCTCAAGCTCGAACCGAACCACGACATTCTACACGAGAACTTCGCTATTACTCACATTGGCGCAGACGGTGCCGTGCGATCCGTCGAGACAGTAAACCGAGAGGACGAAAAAGTATTCAAGGGAAATGTGTTTATTCAGCGAGTCGGACGGGAGGGTTGGACAAATGCTGGCTGGGCAAGGATAACAATGCATCGTGATGGAGAGGAACCTGTTTTTGAGGGCACTCTGCGCATCGACGGCAACCATCACCATATCCATACCGGCACGAACTACCAGCAAGTTCGACACGAAGACGACCCTAGTCTGTCAGCATCGGAGGCTCGGGACGATGTCATGGTTGTCTGGCGGGACTCGGATATCATGTCTTTTAATCCTACTGAGCTCAAGAGGCGTGGGGCTTCGGCTGCACTGTGTGACTCTGACACATTGGGTTTCAACAGCAAGTTTCATGAGCTCCAAGACTTTGACACTTTTGGCGCGGCAAACACCAAATCTCTTTTCGGTCGCCAATCTATCGACACAGGCACAGGGAATGATGGTTCGAGTGTTGACCTTGAGTCTACAATTGGCTCTGTGAGCGGCTGTCCAACTAGCAGAAGGGTCGCCCTTCTAGGAATCGCAACTGACTGTGGATACACCTCCACGTTTAACTCTACTGAAGCCTTGAGGAAAAATGTCATCAGAATGGTCAACGATGCCTCCGAAGTTTACGAAAAGAGCTTCAACATTACGCTGGGTATCCAGAACCTCACCATCAGTGACGGGTCATGTCCTGGAAGTCCATCGGATACAGCTGCTTGGAATCAGAAGTGTTCCAACAGTGTCGACTTGTCCGATCGCCTCAACTTGTTTTCTGCCTGGCGCGGTCAGAATGAAGACAGCAACGCCTACTGGACTCTTCTGAGCACTTGCAACACCGACTCTGCTGTTGGCCTTGCATGGCTGGGTCAGCTCTGCCGCCCTGGTGCCTCAGCCAACTCCAACACTGGAGGTCGTAACGAGACGGTTGCTGGTGCCAACGTGGTCGTCAAGACTTCGGCAGAATGGCAGGTGTTTGCTCACGAGACAGGACATACTTTTGGTGCCGTCCATGATTGCACTTCTCAGACTTGTCCAGTCTCGTCCGATGCGCAGTCGTGCTGCCCCTTGAGCAAGAGTTCGTGTGATGCTCAGGGTGACTACATCATGAACCCATCCTCCAAGGAAGGAATAAGTGAATTCTCTCCTTGCACCATTGGAAACATCTGCTCAGGTTTCAAACGTAATGTCAATACGGAGTGCCTCACTGATAACAGAAACATCAAGACCATCTCGGGCCAGCAGTGCGGTAATGGAATTGTCGAAGAAGGCGAAGATTGCGACTGCGGCGGTGAGGACAGCTGTGGCGATAATCCTTGCTGTGACGCAAAGACATGCAAATTCAAGGGTCAGGCTGAGTGCGATAACTCGAACGAAGAGTGCTGCACGGATGAATGCAAGTTCGCATCTTCAGGTACTGTTTGTCGATCGAGCACAGGTCCTTGTGATCCCGAGGAGAAGTGCACAGGAAGCAGCGCGACATGCCCCAAGGACAAGCACAGCGACGATGGTACAGACTGTGGTGATAGCCTCCAGTGCGCATCTGGCCAGTGCACATCGCGAGATGAGCAGTGCCGAGCAAACTATCAAAATACGACATCCTCCAATGTGAAGGCTTGTACCAACAGCTGTCTCTTGTCTTGCCAGGCGTCGGGCGATGGCTTCTGTACGCAGCGAAATCAAAACTTCCTCGATGGTACACCTTGTGGCGGCGGCGGTCGATGTCAGAATGGTAGCTGCGAGGGCGCTTCGACGTGGAAGGAGATTGAGAACTGGTTCAAGAACAACAAGAATATTGCCATCCCCGTGGGTTGCGTTCTTGCGGCGCTCCTCCTCCTGTCCATCTCTTGCTGCTGCTTTAGCTGTATTAAGCGACGCATAGCTCGCCGCAGGGCAGCCAAACAACCAGCCATGGGTGCGTGGCCAGGATACCCTCGGGGCCCTGCTCCAAACCAACAAGGCCCCTACATGTACGCCCCAATTGATAACAACAATGGCTGGCAGCAACAGAGGACGCGCAGTATGAGATATGCTTAGACTTTTTCTTCCTTCTTTTCTTTATTCTGTGTTCGATACAGAGGGGCGGGCTTACCATGTCCGATACAGCATTTGCCGGCGTTTTCTTTCTGGGCACAATTGGTTTGAACATTGTATCTTTTTCGTGTAGTCTTTATTGTACGGAATGCATTTGCACTTCCGCACATGCATCTTGACATTTGTTTTCAACTTGTTGACAAGCGAACCAGGACATACAATGACGGCGGATTCGGAGAAGTACTCATGGGACAGTTGGTGGACAAATGCATAAGGAGCAGACGCATTCACATACACAGCGATACACGCATACACGTCTATGCTAAGTTAGATATTAGCACGAGACTATAACGACAATTAGAAGAGGCAAAATGCCACAATTTGTTCGATTTCATGTACTTTGACCAGAGTTTTGAACCACAATGTGGTTACTAACAGTGAGCTTTCACTACAGCAGCTTAGATAAAAAGATACGGGTTTGTTCAATTCTCTTGTTTGAAAGTCATGATTCGTTATAGAGGGCTTGTGATGGTTTTGCTAAAATATCCCTATTTCACCAAGGGCAGTCTTCTCTCTTCCTAGGACGAGAACTCTGTACTATCGAGAGATTTTATCACTGACTCGGCGATTCTGCTTACTCCTCGCCGTGCCATTGTCGTCGTGCTTGTCTTCGAAGCCGCATAGTTGGCGCATGAATCGAAGCCGTTGACCGGCGATGCTCTGTACACGATGGTTTATTAGCACTACTAGCGTTTTCATATAAAAGCGGTGGTGATACATACGTCACCTGTCGCCTGGGCATGTGCCATGAGAGCCGCATGGTTATCCAGAATATACAAAGCCTCTCCTCTCCGTTCTCTCTCTATGTGTGTTTCAAACATGGGGCTGCAGGAATCAGCGTCGGCGGTGCCAGGTCTTGCAGCCGAAGCACGATACTGCGGTCCAAGACGACTTGGTTCGCCATCGCTCACGTCGCTTTCTTCGCTGTATGGGTTTTTACCGCGGGCTTGCCTATCGCGCATTTGTTCCGTCCACCCTGATGAGCGATTTGATTGATGGTGTTGCGTTGATGAAGACATTGATTGTGTTTTGGATGGATTTTTGGTAGAGGTTGGTTGGTGATAGTAGGAAGAGAGTTGACAAGAGAGTTTGTTTTGCTTCCCTGAGGATAGTGCTGGAGATGTATTGGAGGTTTAAAGATAAAGGTGCTTCAGAGACAAGGAACAGCTTCTCGTTATGAATAATGAGAAAAGGATAGAAAGAAAAAGAAAGAGAAAGACAAAGAGAAAAAGTGATTGATAACTTCCTGAGTCATTCAGCTTCATTCACATCCAACACAGCTCAACTCAATAAACTCCCAGTGACAAGCGAGAGAGACAAGGGCCCTGCCTGACCTGGGGCTTGAAAAGGGAACCAACCCCTCCAATGGAAGCGGGGCGCACGTCACTTACTTAAACCTCTAAGAGACGGGAGACATGCAGAGAGGACACAAGAGAGAAATACATACAAATACAGAGCTAATGCAGGGAACATGCAAATGCACATAGCCCCGAAGGGAAATGGAAAACCGGGCGAATGAACCAAACCTTTGTGGGGATGGGGTATTTTTAGGGGGGGCTCCTCAGGGTAGAATAAGAAATAACCAGTCTAGTAGTAACACTAATC
>JABEEJ010000868.1:0-29821 GCA_013363135.1 Fusarium brevicatenulatum
GGTAATAAGATACTAGAGTTTTACTAGAATTGATAACTTTATAGCTCTTAATATTAGAGGCTTATGCTGCATGGTAACATCTAATGGCTTCGAATTTGATATCATCGACGATGTATTGGCATGTCCACCTATCAACTTGGTATTACCAAATCCCTGCACTAGTTCGCTTGCCGAACTATCTGCGGCAACCGGATAGACCAATGCTTAAGGGCCAACAGAAGATTGTTTCTTAAACAGAACCGGTGATGTCAGTCAGCAGACAGACAGTCAAAGCGTGCACAATTAGGTGCCATCACCACCAGAGTAACATCCTGGCTACTACCGATGATTGAGATATTACGTGACATTGCTCGTGATTGAACAGCCTTGGGAAGAGATGCATCTACCTCAGGGAGCAAGAACACTTCAGGCCCCAAGTTTAGGCGTCAAAAACAAGCAGTCTAAGGGTTAGTCAAGCCTCACCTAAGTTTCCCTAGGTCTTTTTGTTATTCAGGATAAGGTCCTAGTTTTCTTTTGACTCTCCTTGATCCAATATGACGGAGCCGCTATGGGGCCGCACACATGTACTGATAGCCAAAACGTGTTATGTGATTGATCGTAGTCACGGAGAAGGTGGGGCTTTAGGAGCCTGGCAATATAGTGGAACCCGGTTAAGGCGTTGCATTTCGCCAATGCAGGACAACACTTGTCTCTCGACAGTGAGCCGAGATCGCTCTCACGATGAACGCCCTGTTCGATACTCTGGTTCTCAACTGGCGGAACTTCCAGCAGCAATGCCTGAAACAGGATATACGGCGCCTTTTCCTTATCTACTGGCTGTGCTCTTATTGCCGTTTCGGGGCAATCGGTTTTAATGGGCTTCGATTTGACCCCACATTGTTGGAGCGTGGCAGCTGCATATGCCCCCTCACACGCCCTCCCCGCATTCGGGGTCGTAAGTTGTACAACGTGATTGGCCTATCTCAGCCTCCGACTTCGCCCCTTCATGGCTAGACATTCAGGGTCTAGTTCCCTATGAGTTCTTCACTCTCAACAAAGTTGGGTTTGTTAGATTATTTCCGTTGTCCCTCTGCGGGTCTTTGTAGAGAATGCGGCATGTACTCTCTACTTCCGTCTTTTGGAGAAAGTATTTACATAGTATCTCTGATGCAGTACTTTTGCTACGGTATTGGAGATTATGACTCCAACATATATACCACAAAGTTGGAGACAAGGATATTGTTCTACGTGCTGCTGCATTTATCAAGCTGTGTACCACAGGTGTCCCAAAGATCACTTAGGTAAGTAATTTCATAGTTTCGAAAAATAAAGGCCAAAGCGATTCTCCGTGTCGCCGCTAGCTTCCCGCGAGATCGCCCATCATGATGACCGTCCCCAGGCATCTCCATGTCAATCTTTCAAAGTCAATCCCTGTCCCCATGTTGATCTGTGCCCCAACGGTCGGTCCAACATGCATCTCATAGCCGAAGCCACGAAACCCCCAAGATTGTGGCTTCACCTCCATTCCAGCCACGCTATAGATATACTGGTAGAATGTTGCCGGCTGGCCGTACGTTCGGGACTCGACCGAGATAGTGTCATAAAGTGATGCAATCGGCGAATGGAACTTGTCCGTTTGCCATGACCGCCTCTGCTTTTCGCATTATCCTGAACCTACACTTGTTGGAAAGACAGTTCACGCACACACTACGGAGGACAGATCTGGCTCCTCTCATCCAGCCGGTCTTCCTTAAGAGTTCCCGCGGTTATTCTCAGTGGTGAATGCGCCATCACACAGTAAGCCTTTTTTTTGTTCACTAAAGTTACTGGGTGCGATACCGATTACTCCCATATTCGCGATAAATTAGCGGACTTGAGGGTTTTACGGATCTCTTTTCATCCTGACCGCCAAAGAAGCTGAAATAAGAGATCTAATAACTTACCAATCAGGTATCTCTATATAAGACTAACAATTAGCCTGGTAAGTTTGTCAATATCGGTGATGCTCACCAACATGTAGAAAGTACCGTAACCAATGATGCTCCTTCCATTTCTCCATGCGTTCTAGCCAGGGCTGCCAGGCACACGGTATCTAAACAAGGTTCCGTTTCCCCATCCTCATCCCCCACTTCAACAGGATTCTCCATGCCGCGTCTGGGCTCTACGGGCATGTTTCTATGGTAAAGTATCTCAAGTTTGATGCCTAACGAGACCCGTTTGCGCTCTTAGAGTTAAGATCTCTTGTTCAGTTACTTCACAATATGACCATGACTTTACTTTGCCAGCTTATACTATGCAGCACATTACAAGAGTTGTGGCTTGTAGTTGAGACAGAGTGAAGCATCGACATGCGCGTACCGTCGAGTTCCGTAGATTTTGCTACATCAACCTTCCAAAAACGCCGAATATCCTCTAACATAATTACATATCCATACTCATCAAATACATCTCGACAATCCTCATGAACTTCGCCACGAAAGCCTCCAGATGGAATATAACCTTGGTTCCGGTCTTGATGCGATGCTCGTAGAAAGCTGCCCACTGGATGACCTCGCCTTTCAACCCATCGTCAATGAGGGCAATCAGCTTGAACGCCAAGGTCTTGAGGATAGTAGTGGGGGGAATGCAGTGTGTCAAGAGGTCGTAAAGCTTTGACCGCACCTGCAGGATCCTGGCTGGCGAGTGCTCTTCCAGGATCTCCTTTGCGATCTGACCGATAAGGGCCTCCCAGTCTGCCGGTGGGATGACGGTGCTATCAGTGACTTTCTCACTATTGACTAGGTTAGCTTTTACTTCATGCCACAGCCATCGATTTCACTGAGGAAAACGTACTTTTGTGCATGAACGGCTTCATACATCAAGAGAGCTCGTCGGAGGTTTCGTCCGCTCTCCTCCGCTATTCGTTTGTGAAGACCATCCACAACGGGCCAACCCTCTTTCTTCGCCGATACGGCTAGCACATCACATATTTCCTCGTGCGTTGGGGCCGCTACTCTGACCAGTAGAGTTCTTGAGCGAATCGGAGCAATAATATTGGCAGTCGAATTCGCCAAGAGGATCAGTCGTAGGTTGGGCGAGTACTTTTCCATCGTTCGTCGCAGAGCTGCTTGTGCATCTCTCGTCAGGTGGTCCGCTTCGTTGATGACCACGACTTTGAACTTTTGTTTCGCTGATTGATCCACTTGTTGCGTTTGTGCAACCTCTTTAAGAAGGTCCTGAACAACAACTCTGTCATAGTTTCCAACGTCGGACGGTGTGATTTCGAGGTGGTAGACGGAGGCGACAATGTTGAACTCGAGCTTTCGATTGCTAGTCGTCTGGAATACTCGAGCATCGATTTTGATCTTCTCCACACCTGGCCCATAGAGCTCCTTCAGCGTAGCAACGATTCGCGTTTTCTTTCCAGCACCTGAAGGCCCGTACACAAGTAGGTGAGGAAAATCACCGCTCTGGGCCTGAAAGGGATACTAGTCAATAATGCTACTCATCCAAGCTAGGTTTATTGACTTACAAGAGAGCGAAGGCGATCTGACAACTCATTGTGATATGTGAGGGTCTCGAGAGACCGAGGTCGATGCTTGTCAACAATAAGTGCCATCGTGGAAGCTGCTTGGTCTGGAGGTGAGGAATTGTGTCGAGGCAGCTTTTTGGGAAATGGTGGAAGACGCGTTGTCGCGTAAAGTGGCAGAGTGGATGATGTCTAGAAAATGAAGTGGTCTGTGCACGACATCTAAGTGTGACAACCGTTCAGCAGGCAACGAGCAATTGCAATGCTTTCGACAAGGAAAAGTAATTGATGCCCACCAAGAAAAGAGGAGCTTTATCATGGGTTCTATACCGTTGTAAGACTGCGGATATTGAACATAGATCTCATTTTATTTATTTCCAGAATAAGTAGATCTAGAATTTGATATTCATACAAGTTACAACAACAGATCTACACCTCTATATGTACATGGCATTGTCTCATCAGTCCAAATCTCTAGGGGTTGCGGGAAGCTTCAGAAGTGCTCCCGACCAGAGTCTCAGTTGTAGGCGAGGAAGCCTCCAGTAGTTCAACGGGAGCAATGTGTCGTCGAGGCCTTTTCAACTCTTCTAGAGTCACGCCGTCCAACTTGGTAATTCCAACCATGGGAGGCTCTCCCTTCTTAACGAATTCCCACTGACCTGAGATTGTGGTTAGTTGTGCTCCATAAACAAGGTTGTAGGATATTCACCAGGCAGCTTGTTTCCGGCCAAACGAAAAGCATCTCTCACAACTTGCTCGTGAAGTCGTCCTCGGATTTCGAAAAGAATCTGGCTAACAGCCATTCGGGTTGCCCAGTGATCGAATGAACCTTTACCCTTACCCATACGCATCTGTAAAACTATAAGCCGGTGTTCCACCCAACTCTGGGAAGGCCATTCTTACATCGTTACCGCTGACATATACACCGACGTTACAGTTCTTTCGCTTATACAATCGGTATTTTTGACCTCGAAGTCGCACTTTAATGGTGTCCTCGGCCATCTTCAATTGCTTGGCGCTGATTCTTCGGTGGTGATCCGTCATTCGTAGGCCATAGTCACCCCAAATCACTGTCGTACCCTTGGTCGAACCACCCGTAGCCACACGAGGTCGTCCCTTTGCCATCTTCTTCTTTCGGTTCAGGTTTGGCTCAAGCCAGTTGCCTAACATTGATGGGGTCGTTGAAAAGGCTCGAACATTTTGAGGTTGTCGAATCGCATCAAGGGTCTTCAAAGACTGCCGAAGAGGGGTATGAGGTTGTCGCAGAGGCGAAGAGGCACACAGCCTCAAGCCCTGAAAGGCATTGAGCAATGCCGATGTGTTAGCGAGCTTCATGGCGGCGAACGGAGTTGACTTGAAGCTGCCTCGAACAACGGAGCTCCAGAAAATCTTCCCGATGCCGAAGGTGGGCTGATATTGAGGCCTAAATTTCAAGGCACCAACAATCCGGAACCACTTTAGCTCGCAGTCACGGACCTCGCGTCAGCTTCGCGTTTGATAGGAGCTACCGTGCACGTCACTAGACTCGGACTTCTAGGCTGCTCCTTGATTGCCTGGGATTCACGTTACCATTCCTCACCCAGGCAACATTGGCGCATGCCATTAAAAAGGTCGATGCACTTCTTCAATCACCAGTAAAACAAGAAGAAGAGAAAAAAAGCGAGATTGCCAAAATGCCTTCCGATATCCGGTCTTTCTTTGGACCCAAGGGTGGTGGCGCTCCAAAACCTGCTCCACGAAAAGCTGAGGAGCTGGCCAAGAGCAAGCGTACAAGTAAGCCAAACAATGCTACTCTCGGACCTGCAACGATACTGACATAAGCTTAGAGGGAAGAAAGGTCGTCGAAGATAGCGACGATGACGAAGATGAAGCAGTAGAGTGAGTCGGTTTCCTTCCACTTGTTACTTCAACCAAGCTGATTCCAAGCAGAGTGCAAAAGCCTACCACTAAACCCGCCCCAAAGAGAAGAGCCAAGTTTGTGTTTTGACTCCTGTCTTGTCAATTGCCTTCTAATTGATCTTTTACAGGGAGGAGGAAACTAAGGGCGTGGCTATTTCTGCTGATGATTACTTCGCTTCCACAAAGAACAGCAAGCCTACAAGTTCAGCAACACCCAAAAAGCCTGCTGCAAAGCCTGATATTCCCGTTCGATCAAGCCCCCGAGGAAAGCCTACTGCTTCGAAGCCCGCAGCAATAGCGAAGAATGATAAAGCTCCTGCCACACGAAAATCAACAACCTCTTACTCACGCCACAATGCCGATCAGGATTCTGATGCTTACATGGATGACGGGGACGATGGCGACGAAGATATTTTTGCAGCTGATGCCAAGGGTGGAAGTAAGCGCAAGAACGACGACTATGAGGAGGACGAATCCGAGGATGAAGAACTTCCTAAGCCAAAGCGAATAGCGACCCGAGGCCGCTCATCCGCCGTCAAGAAGGAAGAGAAGGAAGAACAAGCCAAGCCTACAGCAAAAGGCAGAAAGCGAAAGTCTTTATCAGAAGACTCAGAAGAGTCCGAAGATGAGGCCCCACGCAAGAAAGCGGCTACAACTAAACCCAAATCTGCAGCCAAACCTCGGGCTCCAAGAAAGAAGAATGATGAGCCTGAAGATGAAGAGATCAAGGATATTCTCGATAACATTACTACCATTCGTGCCCCTACACCACCACCCAAAGATGACAATGCCAAGTTCGATTGGCGAAAGAACGCATTCGGAGGCGGTAATGCATCTGCTCAGCCAGCTGCCGGTGCAGCTGACCTCCCCGAAGGTGCGGATGAATGCTTGACTGGCCTTAGTTTTGTCTTCACGGGTGTTTTGCAGACCATTAGTCGTGATGAGGGGCAGGCTCTTGTCAAGAGGTATGGTGGTAAAGTCGTCGGTCAGCCGAGCAGCAAGACAAGTTTTGTGGTTTTGGGAGAAGACGCTGGGCCAAGTAAGCTGGCAAAGATCAAGTCTATCGGCATCAAGACAATTGACGAGAACGGACTTTTCGAACTGATCCGCAAACTTCCTGCATTTGGAGGTGGCGGCAAAGGAGCCCAGAAGGCCCAGGAGAAGAAAAAGGCCGAAGAAGACAAAGTCAAGAAACAGGTTGCAGAGATGGAGGCCGAAGAGAAGGTTCGAAAGGCAGAGGCTGCGAAGGCCGCCAAAAAAGCGGCTGCCGCTGGAGGGCCTCCTGTGAGGGCTGCTGCGGCACCCCCCGTTCAATTACTGACTTCAAAGTATGCACCCACACAGCTTGGCCATATTTGTGGCAATAAGGCTCAAGTCGAAAAGATCCAGAACTGGCTCAGAAACTGGCCAAAACACAAGAAATACAACTTTCAAAGAAGGGGGGCTGACGGGATGGGTGGTGAGCGCGCCATAATCATCTCTGGACCCCCTGGAATCGGCAAGACAACTGCTGCTCACCTAGCTGCGAAGCTGGAGGGATATGACGTTTTGGAGAGCAATGCAAGCGATACTCGAAGCAAGAAGCTCGTCGAAAACGGAGTGAGTGATGTGATGAACAACACGTCGCTTCTCGGTTACTTTGCTGGCGACGGCAAAGATGTGGATGCAACCAAGAAGAAGATTGTTCTGATCATGGATGAGGTTGACGGTATGTCTGCGGGCGATCGAGGCGGTGTCGGTGCTTTGGCAAAGTTCTGCAAAAAAACACAGGTTCCCCTTATCCTCATCTGTAACGAGCGAAGACTGCCCAAGATGAAGCCTTTCGACCATGCAGCTTTCGACATCCGATTCAATCGCCCAACTGTGGATCAAGTTCGATCTCGCGTCATGACGATTTGCCACAGAGAAGGGCTCAAGCTTCCTGCTTCTGTGGTAGATGCTCTTATCGAGGGAAGCAACAAGGATATTCGACAGATCATCAATATGATTTCCACGGCAAAATTAGACCAGACAAGTATGGACTTCGACCAAAGCAAGGCCATGTCTAAGGCCTGGGAAAAGCACGTCATCCTTAAGCCGTGGGACATCTGCCAAAAGATGCTGGCAGGTGGATTGTTCACCCCCGCAAGCAAGTCAACACTCAATGATAAGATTGAGCTCTATTTCAACGACCATGAGTTCAGCTATCTCATGATACAAGAGAACTATCTCCGAACAAAACCTATGGCGTTAAATGGAAAGGGGTATAACCAACGCGAGCTCAAGCTCAAAGCTCTCGAACTGTTCGATAATGCGGCAGAGAGCATCAGCGACGGAGACCTTGTCGATCGCATGATCCACGGACCTCAGCAACATTGGAGCCTGATGCCCACACATGCTGTGTTTAGTACGGTCCGACCCGCCAGTTTTATAGCAGGCCAGCTCATGGGCTCCAACTTCACGTCGTGGTTGGGCAACAACAGCAAGTACGGAAGGTTGGGTAGGTCGATTCGAGAAGTTCACTCTCACATGCGCCTCAAATCTTCCGGCGATCATAACGAGATTCGCCAGCAGTACCTCCCTGTTCTTTGGACGCAGCTTGTAGATCGTCTACAGAAGCAGGGCAACGAAGCAGTGTCAGAGGTCATTGATTTGATGGACAGTTACTACTTGACTCGTGAAGATTTCGATGCTGTTCAGGAACTCGGTGTCGGACCGATGGACGAGGAACACGTCAAGATTGAGACCAAGACCAAAGCTGCTTTCACCCGAACGTAGGTTGACCATTTACCCATGCACCGATATGCAATTAACGAGCTCTCTAGATACAATGCAATGAGCCACCCAGTTCCCTTCATGAAGGCCAGCAATGTCGTCGCTCCCAAGGCTCAGCCCAAGGAGGTTCCTGATCTTGAGGAAGCTGTCGAAGATGATGATGCCGAGGCAGTCGAGGCACCTGAAGTCGACGAAGAAGATGACGAAATCGATTTCAAGAAAGACAAATATATAAAAAAACCGAAAGCCAAGAAGGTCACCAAGAAGGCGGCCAAGGCTGCTGGCGACGACGAAGAAGAGGACGAGGACAAACCTAAGCGAGGTCGAACCAAGGCCAAGGCCAAGGGGAGGAAGTAAATGACGGCCGAGTTATTGCATGGCATCAAATGTAACAGATAATATTCGGATGTGGTTCATTGTAAGTGAGCTAGAGGCATATCACATTCAGTTAGCGTTTAGTATGGAGGCGAGATGGGGAAAACGGAGTCAACGGTAACGAGCCAGCCCTCGTTGTATTATAGATTTCTAGTAATAACTACCTAAGAAACGTGATTAAGATACTTCGATAAATAGTAGCCATACTTTGGTTCTTGAATAGACTCTGCAGTCTCCAGAACTTGTGTAAGCGAAGTTATTGCTAGGTGCATTGTCCCAAGCAATACTGTTCATTGTAGATGGGCATTATCGCATGATCAACTGAAAATCTCATGGACCGGACCATGGAGCTGCATGTAGGTGTGAATACAGGACATTCTGTAGGAAGATCGGCCCTGTTGCCACTGGCAGTGGCACTGAAGCTGCCAGCTGCCAGTGCGAACCGCCCATGATCCTATTCCCACTTTACTTGCCAGTTGCTGCCGGCTGCCAGGGACAATAGCAGTGGTAGCTAGAATGATTCATGCTCATTCCATCAAAACAAGCGCTTCCAGCCCCATTATTATATATCTTCTGTTTCCTCCGTCTGTTTTCTTCCTTCTCTTCTCTCCATCATACTCAACAACTTCTTCACCCTCACTCAATACCATCACATCATCTCAACATCCTAACATCAAGACTTTATGTCAACACAGTGACCAAGTCTCTTCAACTAACCATCCTTGTTCTCATCATCTTCATACACTTCATTTCCCCGATACGTCCTTCACGATGCAGGGCTCTGCATCCTACCCTGCTGCTCTTGGGGGAAGCAAATGGATCGCGAGCTTCTTGGCGAGACACCGATATGACGGTGGCATCTACGTCCGTACCTCTACCAGTGAGTCGATACCGATATGTTATCTTCTGTCATGCTGAGAGCATCATACTGACATTATGTTAGGAGCTTCTTCGCCGCAAGAAGTCAAATTCCGTGACTTTGTCAAGAAGAGCAAAGCGGAACTGAAAAGTGAGTTTCGCATCCATCCGCCGAAGAATATCAGGAATATACTGACTGGCATTTCAAGATGTATTCTCTGCGAATGGAAAGAAACGGTCCGAGGCGGGCGTCGATGGTATGGAACTGAATATTTTGTTTACCTATCTGCCTGAACTAACCTTTGCTCTTCCAGAACTACGCAACGCAAACGAAACTGACACAGAACGAAAGAACAACAAACTATCTTGGGCAAAATTGTTCGACACAAAGTCAGGAAACAAGCTTCATAAGCGGGCAAAGTCCGCTCCGAGTGACATCCATGTCCCACATCAACTCGATCCCATCACCGAAGTCGGTGAAAGTAGCGAGACACAAGCCAATCTCGTATCTGTCAGCACTTCATCCCGAAAGCCTGTCGGCCAGAGCCCTCAATGCTCTGCTACCCATCAAACTAACGGTGACGACGTGTCTGTTATGACAACATGTACAACTATAATCCAGCAAGCTAACCTCCAGGGCATCTCTGAAGGGGACGCCCGTGATGCCGCTATCAACGACGAAAGCATCGCGATCGGCGGACGAAACTGTACATCCAACCCGTCCACGCATCTCAGCAGTAGGAACTCAAGTGCCACCGAAGACGAATGTCCTTCTCAAGACGAAAGCGACAACACATCAGACGGCCTTGGAGCCTCATTGGCACGTTACGAGCTTCTTAAATCTCAAAGAGAATACTTTGTTGATCTACGGAAAGACATTACTCGACAGATAGAGGCGACAGAGCTACAGCGTATTGATCTACGGAACCGCATCACTGAATAGGAAAAGGATGCTCGACCGGTAGAGAATACTCAGCAGGAGACTGCTCAACAGGACAATACTGCTCGACAGGAGGTGATTGCTCGACAGGAGGACAATGTTATACAGAACGAGAACCCTGGGCAGGCACACCCAAACAACAACGATCTCACGAGTAAATCGTCGCCAAAGTTCTCATTGAGATCTGTCTTGAGTATGCTTATAGGCAGCGACAAGTCTGATGGAGAAACAAAACCCAACAGTGATGGAAACAGAGAGCTGAAGCACAAGAACGCCTTGCCAGCTCGATGGAAGACATTGCTGGTTGGAAAGATAAAGTCTGGGTCTTCCGCCAAGAGCAATTCCCAATCCTCCTCGCAGAATCTCGGCCAGAGTGATGCGCAGCTTACCAATCAAATTGTCGAGTAAGTATTCTTTTACAGATATATTTGATGTGATCGAGAACACTGACAGCAGTCCTACAGACCGCATAGAACATTCAAGGGCCTTGATTGGGAACTTCCAGCTGGGAAAAATGAGATGGGCCAGCTTATCCGAGAGTTCTCTGGCGATCTCAATCCTGCCACGCAGGAATTGGCTCACGAGACCCCTGTGTCCTCAAAGACTCTAAGCCTCCATTCGTATCCGTCAAGGTTTGATGTTTCGATGGATCAAAATATTCCCCCTCGGCCTGCAATGACCCCGGTCTCATATTCTGACAACCAACGAGTGCGCGATGAGTCCATTAGCCAAGACGCTCTGGTTGCCATGGAAGTTCACATGGGTAACAAGCAGGCGCAGCTTGTAGAAATCCAGACCCGATCCGACCGAACCATGAATCAAGCTACTCGCAGTATCACCGACCAGAATCAAGCTCCGCGAGAAACAGTCGAGCGCGACACAACGAATGGTAAGCTTCCAAAAGACAAGTCTTCCTCTCGCACAAACTAACAGCTACTAGACGTTCATTCGCCGCGAACCTGGCAGCACGGAGGTGACCCTACAGAGGTCGAGACTGTTGAACAGGTAAGATTGCTGTGGTACTGGCTAGTACATGACCGAGATCAGACTTCTGACTGTAAATTGCAGGCATATGCCCGTCACCGAAGTTCTCTTGCAGTTGTTGATCGAATTCGTAGCATCGGGCTGCTTGGACCAAACATGGATGAAACGAACTCGATCGCCTCAGACGAACAGCGATTGCTGCGTGAGGTGACAGAAGACCTTGAGCTCCCGCCCAATAGGGTCGCTTCCAATGAATCTTGGATCGCCGTGACGAACCACTCTCAGGTCATTCCGAGCATCGAGGATCCCAACACCAATCTTGGATGCGAGGGGCCGAAACTCCCAGAACCAAATGCTGAGCAGAGTGGCGATGCCAGCGACCAAACCGAGTTGATCTTGACAAGAGCAAGAAGCTCAGACCGTTTCATCCCTGAGGGACTTTATTACCAGAACTCAGTGGACGGTGACTAGTATTACGCCGCCACGGATGACATGGGGTCCGACGTCCTAGTGTTCGAGGAGGATGAAGAGGAAATCCCAGAGGACTTTACTCCGGGACAGCCAGTCACGGAGGCTTTGATCAAGGAGCTCAACATAGAGAGACTTGGCGGGTTTTTCACAATCCTTGAGAACGTCCGGAGCGAAAGCCCGGAGAGATTGATTGGTAAGTTGACACATGCTTCTCTGCCTTATACAGGTACTTACTAAGTTGCATAGCTGCCCGCGATCCTAAAGCTGTGGCTACTTGGCGGGATGGAATTGCCGAGTTGGCCTCGATCGGCGGGATGTTTCGTGACGGCAAAGCAGAACAGCGGTTCCAACAAGCTCTTTCAACTGCAGGTAGTGACGGAGAATTGTCTGCCATGGATTACAAGCCAAGTCGAGTAAGCACATACCCCTTTCAGTCTTTCAGTCTTTAAGTCTTTCAGCCTTTGATGCTAATATGAAACTCCAGGCTGAGATTGAAGCTGCTCTCGCGCACCCAGAAGCGCCCGTCATTCAGGGTTGCCGGCCACAAGAGTTTTTCGCCGAATGCGATCTTCTCAAGAAATCTATTTACATAGATTCCCTGGCAAAGGAGAAATACACCGCTCAAGTGCAGCCGGCTATGTCCCGAAACGAAGTCATCTTGGCTGAGTGGGATCGAGCGGATGCAGTAGCCTCTATACACAAACACAACCAGCAGCAAAGTCCCAAGGAACAAGACCAAGAGAGCGAGGAGGCTGCTAGTCGTCGACGTCTCAAGATCTACCAAGCTGTGGAGAGAAATATTATCGAGGGCCGGCGCCTTGCGGTCAAAATCAATCGCGAGGCGACCGCCGCCTTTCAAATGTGTGAGTACTTAGACGAGGTCTACGAGACCATGAGGGAACAAATCCTCCATCGTGCCGAAGACTGTGGCCATGAGCCCACTGACGACCTGCGACATGCCGTCGAGCTCATCCGAAGAACGCAGCGGGAAGAGCAGATCACCTACCTCAAGTATGAGAACTTCGAGTCTGTGGATATCGAGAGTCCCGAGTCCGTGGTGGCTGCTCGCTATGGCTGCGATTATCAAGAAATCGCCGGTAACCATGTCGACATGACCGTTGATCCAACCGACGAGTTCTTTTGATCTTTCATCAACAGATATCTGAGACGGCGAAGCATAAAAAAGTCAAAAAGAAAAAGTCAAAAAAGTCAAAAAAAAAAAAAGATATACTACAGAGAGAACTGCAAAGCCCATCTGACAGGAATAACCCCCTGTTCAGCTGAGAAACTCTCAAAACTACTTGCTCACCTTACCTTACGCACCACAACATCTCCAAGAGCCACACGATATCTCAACAGTCAGCTCTGCGTTGAAACCAACATTTAACAACCCTACTACATAAACAACTTGGTGCAGCTATATGGCGTCCACAGATACCCAGTTATCTCCCCCTTTACCTATTGCCTTCGTCATGAAGTGCAAGACTAACTATCATGATGATACATACTATGATACCCATGATGGGCATACGCCCAAGCACGGCTTGACGCAGCGATGAGCGCGCGCTATTGATTTTGCCTTTTGTATGCTTTTATACTTGCTTTGCCCTTTGCGATGTTTGTCCACGAGACTGACCTACGGCGATATGGACCAAACGCTGCAGCCACTTGCAAAGAGTCGAGACAACACCTACCAATTACTACTGCGTGAAGCTTTGCTTATACGGTCTACGATGGTGAAACGACAGGTTATTGAGCGCCTGAAACCCTCAGAAAAGTCCTACTGGATACCGAGTACCGATGAAAGGACGAAGATGAGGATTGCTTGTTTGATTGTTGATTTTCTTTTTGGGAACTGTCTGACTGTCGGTCAATGATTGCCGCCCTGAGCCAAAGAAGCCAGATCAAGATTGTTAAGCCGGCTCTGGTGCAGATTGTTAGACTCTGGATTTGACAGGATGTCTTGAGGAAGAGTAGATACCAGAACCAGACAGATTAAGGTCAGACAGTGAATGAAGATTGATTCGACGAAGATATCGCTCCTGGTGGAAGTGACGTGTGCTAAAATTCCTTGATGTCAAATCACTATGCTCAGTGATACCATCACAACAATCCTTCGTGATTATTTGCCTTGAGATCTTGTATTACTGGGTCATTATTAATTCGTTATCCGCAGGGTATCATAAACGGCCCCCCAAAGCCCCCATCACGCCCCCTCGTGCTTCACTGTAGTATCGCCTTCTTCTCCATGATGCTCCGTCTGGTCAGCCTGTTCCGTCTCGCCTTCAGCCTTGCCATCTTTGTCCATGACGTTCTCGAACTGCGACCATAGTGCCTCGACCGAGGAGAATTCGTTGCCGACCTGTGCAACCATCTCAATTAGCTTGGCAATCTTGAAAGGAAATGTTGTCCATACAGCGGTGACTGCCTCGAGAGATCGGTTTAACTTGTTGATGTTGGCCAAGACGTGCTCAAAGCTCTGGACAGCATAATGTTAACATAAACGCTAACTTGTTGACTAGGTATGGGGAGACATGACGTGCCATTGCGATCTCGCCAATCAGAGCCTCGCGCTGCTGCTCAAAGTACGTCTTCTCGTGACCGCCCATCGCGGATGCTGATCTTGAGTGGGAGGCCATAACGAATTTATTTCTGTATGTGCTTTCAAGGCCGTGGAATGCAATGTTGTCGTTGGTTCCAACGCGTTGACCCCAGTGTGAGGAAGTTTTGGCGGGGTTGTTTACTTTAGTTACCTACCTAGGTACTTTACAGTGGGTAAGTATTTACTATAATTAGTGGGGTTCGGCTCATGAAGCTTTTGAGCCTCTCACGACACACTTTGACGAAACATCAAGATGACAGCTTAGCAGAAAGGATGATAACAGGTTATGTCTGCTTGCACTATCAACTTCGCTTGTCCAAACAATAAAATCAGTGACAGTGTAGGTATAAAATCTACATGAAATTCAGACCGCTCATGCTGCATAGCCCATCGCCTCAGTTACGCCAAACCCGTGATGGTACTCCTAGAAGCTTCCATTGATCTACCTCCTATAGTGGTCTGGTGGAGGCCTTTCGTACTCATGTGGTCTCAATCCTCCCCTCATCATATCTCTTGGATCAACTCGAGGATCTCCTCGCAGGTCTCTTGTCTCATGTCCGGGATAAACCGGTGCCCCCGGCGGAGGCTGGGGCGGCCCGCGTGAGTCGTAACTACTGATGGGCGTGTAGCTGCGGCCGGGGATCTCTCGAGGCGGGCCAGGGCCAGGGCCAGGAGTCGAAGCATAACGTGAGTATGGTGGTTGCGGGGTTGGCACTGACTCTGGGCCACGTGACACTGTTGGTGGGTAGCGTCCTTGCATCTGATGCTGCTGCGGCGGCATGCCAGGTCCACTGGCAAAGTAAGGATTACGCCCATCGTCTCTCATGGACATATGGTGGGCTTGCTGAGGCGGAGGCTGTGAAGGTGGTTGTGTTGGTGCCCAAGATGGCGCTGGGGTTTGAGGCTTGGACGAGGGATGTTGCGTAGGCCACGGTTGTTGCTGCGGTGGGGGTTGAGCATTTGGTGGCTGTTGAGATGCCCATCCAGGCGGCTGCTGCATGCTCGAAGGAGGTTGCTGAGGCGGCGGCCATGAAGCATCGCGGCCACCTTGGGGTACTTCTCGTGCCCGAGACGCAGATGGATGAAGCGCATATTGCCCTCCTGGCGATCCGGCATGGGCTGGTTGACCTGTTGCAGCGTATGAAGTCGGATACCCCTGGTTCTGGTACTGAGGAGGTCCCGGGGGTCCAGGAGGTCCAGGAGGAGCATATCGGTGGCCACTTTGTGGTGAGTTCGTTCGGCTATGGCTACTGGGTTGGTAAGGATTCTGTCTGTAGTAGTCCCTTTCTGCTGCTGCTTCTAGGGACACCCCAATGGACGCCCTCGAACTACCCATGTGCTGAGGCTGAGGGGAATCCGCATATGTTGGCTTGAGGGATGGCATTACTGGGGTTCCTCGGCCGTAAGAAGAGTATGACTCTGCCTCGCCCCGTCGCATCTGAGAAGGCGGTGCTGGGCCTGGGAGCGTACGGCCCATGGCCTGAGGGGGAGGAGTAGGTGATGGTCTGGTAGGAGTGCTAGTCACATCACTGACACGTTTGGGCTGTGGAGGAGGATCGTCATTAAGCAGTGACATGATGTTGAGACCTCCCTTACGAGGCTCGGCTGGACGTGGCGCCGCTGCCGGTGGTTGAACTGGAGTACCAGACTGGGGTGTTACCGAGCCATATTGTTCATGCATCGAACCAGATGACGGTCTATGTTGGAGAGCAGACATGGGGCGGCTGGATGGAGTGTTCATCTGAGGTGACCGAACAGGGGTTTGCTCGCCCATTAGGTTTCGTACCGGCTGCACAGGGGCTTGTTGCTGCAAAGGAGGAGCATAAGATGGAGGGCGTCCAGGCTCTTGCGGTGGCCTTGCCAGCGGCTGGCCCCCAAGACTTCCTTGTTGGCGATGCCCGAACGGTTCGTAGCGATGCGGCTGTGGCGTCACTTCAGGCTCCTGCTTAACCCGTCTTTCCGACTGTCGCGCTATTTCAAGCTGCTCCTGTTCGAGCCGCTGTATTTCCATCTTTTGACGTTCCATATGAGCATTGTGTTCGACCATAGCTTCGCTCCGGGCTGGTTGTAGGGGCTGTGCGGCAGCCAGAGGCCGCTGCTCGCGTGATTCCGAACCAGGAGGTCTTGAGGTAGCCTTCTGTGGAAGAGGTACTCGGACACTTTGCTCACGGTCGCGTTCACGCTCTCGCTCGCGCTCGCGCTCGCCGTCAGGGAACCCGAATTGCCGTACAGGTGCTCTCAAAGGCCTTGGACCTGGGGACATAGTCTGAGTTACTGGCTGGGTAGTTGAATGTTGTCCAACAGGCATGGGTTGCTGTTGTGGTTGAACAAGCGGTTGCTGCGTAATAGGCGCTTGGGCGATGGGGCTGCCATACAGGCCAAAAGGTTGACCACGAGGGACTGACGGCTCCATCTTGGGCTGCGACGTCTCTGCGTGCAGATCGATACCTGGGGCAACAGCCAACGGCCGAGAAGCTGCAGCTGAACTGTCATACCTCCGCCCTCGCCCTCCTGTTGATGGCTGTGGAGGATCAGGCAACTTGTCGCCTACAGCTCTCTTCCTGTCAGCTTCCTGGACAAGCACCTCCCACTCGGCCTTGCCCTGATCCTTTTGACGGACGAAGTAATTTTTCACCTATCGAGCGCATTAGTAGTGGTCCTACGTGAAACAGCTAGAACTTACCATGACGGCGGTCTTAGAGCCCATATGGGCAGCGATCCCTGTCCAATCCGAGCCGAACGAGCGCAGGAGGAGCGGGAAGTCATTAGATTCAGACACACTCCAGTAGCTAGATGCTTGAGTAGGCGCCTTGCGCTCTGACGGCGGGTGGGCTAGGTTGAATGTAGCCATTGCAGGCTGAGGCGGTGGGTCAGGCCGAAGTGAAGGCGCTGCCATGACTTCGGAGATGGAGGATGGAGCAACTGACTGCTGTCGCTCGAGGGTTTGGATAGGTTGTTGTGGCTGCTGCTGCTGCTGCTGTACAGGGAAAGGGAGCTGCATGCCAGCAGGGTGCTGCTCGAACTGACCTGGGTGACGATGGGATTCAGCGGCTGGGAGGGGAGTTGAAGGACCATCGGTGTTGAGCGCTCTGGAGTTTGACCTCGATCGTCCCTTGCCAGGTCCAGGGGCTGCGGCCAACGTTTGGTTCGCCTTGGCTGCCTTGGGCTCCTTTTCCTTTGGGCCTCTTCGCCTCTTTCTTCCATCAACTTTCTCGGGATGGTCGACCTTCGCGGACCCGCCACGTCTGCCCGGTGTCGCATTAGGTGTCGAGTTCTCTGTGTCAACTGGAGGCTGTTCGAAGCCCCACGTAGGGGCGGCCGCTCGTCGTGGTCGTCGCCTCTCGCCATTTTCTCCTGTGTCGTGGTTCTCTTCCGTTTCTCCGTCTCCGTTGCCAAGTTCCGACACCAATGCACTAGATCGTTGCTTCGCTTTGCCCTTTCTGCGCCTCTTAGGCTGCTTCTTGAGTTTCTCCTTCAGATTAAGGTCCTTCTTGTTCATGTAGTAATACTGAATGCAAGAACCGAAATCACGATGTGGAATCGCTTCAGCAACCCGACCCCATTGCTTAGGTGCTTCCAAGTATCTCTTCTCAAACAAGCCGGCTTCTTCCTCAGTGAAGTTATTAACTGGAGGCAGAACCCGCCATGCTGATACCAGCCGGTCAACAGGCGTGTATCCGCTCTTATCGAGGTATTTGGTGTTGTCCTTCTCTTCCTGGTTCCAAATCATGTTCGGAATGATGGCTTCCTTATCCGTGCGATACTTCTCCTGTTGCATTCTAAGTTCGCGCTCTTTCCTCTCTTCGTCCTCGCGCATTGATGCTTGCAAAACTCGTTCCAAGTCTCTTTCAGTTGCGAAACGTCGTCCACGACCACTTCCTTCATGTTTTGGTTCAGGCGTTACGGTGCCTGTAATTTCAATGCCTGTCGACACTGAGAACTTTCCACGACTCTTGACAGCCGCTGGGTCATTCGACATTGTAAAGTCTAGGTACCGTTCGTAGTTGTCCTTATAGATCTTCCTATCGTGGTCCTGTTCAGCTGACTTCTCCAAATGCATCTTGTCGAGGTGTTCGAGCACAAACTCATCCAATGCAATGCTGGAGTCGAGGGTCTTTAAAAAAGTACTATCTTTATCCCAAGGCATGCAGCTGTAATTAGGTAGACTATCGACTGGAGGCGTGGTCATATACTGTCGAACGGTATCGAGGTTCATAAAAGAATCATCTTCAGACTCCGTCTCGTCGTCGTCGACCTGTGACGGTGTACTAGGTGGCTTTGATGCCGTTTCCGTCGTTTGCAAAACCACATTCGGGCATACCACAGAAACAGGAGCACCTTCAACTGCGACCTGTCCATGTCCAAGAGCTTCAGTGTTCTCTGTTAGGTTCTCGGGGTGAGGCTTAGTAAAACGTTCGGTAGGTTTCTCCGAAATAGCATTATCTGGGTTTGCCGGAGTAGGCTCAAGGAGGGCTTCGGTTGGCTTTGCCACCGGCGTTTGTGTAGGCTGTACACCATTCGTCTCTGCACTTATGTCAATTGGCTTGTCCTTGTGAGGCCTCTCCTTGTGAGAATCCTCAGACACCCCCAGAGGTGTTCGTTCCGTCTTCTGAGGCTCAAGTGACTCTATAGGCGCAGTCTCACTTGCTATGGAAGGCACATCCACGGCCTTTTTGTTGGGAGGTGACGGACTATCGGGTGCGACTAGATCAGTCTCAATATGAGGCTCGTCAATATCCATAGCTCCTGACTTTGGTTCAAGTTCAGGTGCAATAGACATCTCGGTATCCTCGTTCTCAGCCTTTGGTACAGGTTTCTCTGTATGATTCTCTTCCGTTCCTTCGGTAGGCTTTCCGAAAGACTCTTCGATGGGTTGCTCGACAGGTTTCTCGGTACGTTGTTCGTTAGACTTCTCAATACGACTTTGATGGGACGTTTGATCAAGACTCAGAGCGGCTTCTTCATGGGAACTGTCATCAATCTTCCCGCCAGCTGCCTTTGCAGCATGTTCGATGGGCCTTTCGGTACTCTCTGGATCACCTTGTGCCGTGGGTTCTGGAGCGGGAGCAGCTTCAACAGGCTCCTCAGAACCCTTGACTTGAATTGAATGTTCAGGCTCAGGATCTAGCTCAGCCTGTACCTCCTGGTGCAGTTGCTTTGGTGGTTCGGAATCGACTTTGTCTGTGCTGCCAACCGCGTCGGCCATTTCTACATCTTCCTTTGCCTCCTCGATAGGTTTCGGGTCGTGTATCTTTTCAATGACGCGCTTATTCACTGACTCTGGTAGCTTTTTCACCATTTTGAGCAGTCCCTCTCCTTCCCCGATTATCTTGACCATTGAGCCGTGAGACAGAGCTGCAAACCGTGCAATGACTTGAGTTGGCAACTTTGGCTTTTCCAGTTTGCTTAGTTCAGCCTCGGTCTTCCCAATCTCCATATCGAAATAGTCGGCCATATCATCATCGTCGTCAGATTCAGAGTTCTGATCCACAGGTGCTGGTTTCGGGGGAACTTCGAACCTCAAGGCTCTGATTATTGGTTGCGAACGCTTTCTTCGGGTCGTTTCCTTCGGAACTTCTCTTGGGTCCCTTGCGCGTATTTCTGACTCCTGGCCAAATCTAGGCATGTTCTCCATGGTCGGTGAAGGGCCGGATCGATAAGAATCCCGTCTGGAAGCATTAATAGGTCGTGTGTCTCTATCCATCGATGCCCTTGCAGATTGAGACTCCCGTTCGGACTTGACGGTGATTTCTCCAGGTTCCGCGCTATAATTAGTTCGCGCACGATTATCGTAATGCGGTTCCGACTTCGCATCGCTACTACGTGGCCGCCTTTCATCATCGTGATAATGATCATACTGGGAGCTGCCGCGTCGTAAGGGTGGTCGTTGTTGCACAAAACTTGGTGACCTCATCAACTTGGGAGAGTCAGGCCCCTTCTTTAGATTGGGATTGATCCACTGCTTGCTAGAAGGCCTTGGTGGCGGCGGCTGCTGGGCTCTGGGACCAACTGGAATCGACGGGCCATCATGCATCATGCCTTTCCCGAGACCGACTGACGGCATTGTTGGGTCGTGTCCAGCTGACGGGGGGCGATCATTGAAAGCGCGGGGGGCTGTCGGGGGTATTTTTGTTGCAGCGCTGGCTGAAACATAACCCTCTCCAACACTCAATCCTCGATTAGGAACGGGCCCGAAAGCAGATGCAGCAGGTGCGGCAGGAGGCGGTGATACCTCTTTGCTGGAAAGTCCCGAGTCGTGTCCGGCATTGGCACGAGCCTCTAATTTGTTTCGGAACAGTTCGCGGTCGCGAGGGTCGCGATCGTCTCGAATATCTCGCCGGGTATCTGGGTCAGCATAGCGATCCATCCGATCCATCCGGTCCCTGTCATCACGGTCCCTTGCCCAGCGACCCTCCTGAGACCGACTGCGTGGGTAGCGATCACCTCTATCATCCATATAAGGCCCTCTGCCGCGACCTCGCTCCGAAGACCAGTCACCTCTCCCACGACCTCGTCCTCGATGGAAGCCCCCACCACGAGGGTAGGGTGCCATGCCGAACTGAGGATCGGAGGAAGATGATCCTGCTGAGGGAGGACCTCCATCTCTTGAACCGCGCCGAGATCTATCGGCATCTACTCCTAAAGGGCCATCGCGATCTCGGAAATCTCTTGTTGGTGACCTTGCACGGCCGATGGGTGAGCGTCGTGATCTGAAATCCCTTGGCTCACGCCATTCCCTATCACGCTCGCGATCCCGGTCGCGTTCACGGCTTCGATCATCATGGTAACGGTCACGGAAATCGATGTCCCTATCTCGACCTCGATCTCGGCTGTCATCTCTTGAAGACCATCCACGACCGCGCCCTCGTCCACGGCCACCGCGGAACTCTCCTCCAAATCCTCCGCCTCGAGGGCCACTAGGCGCATCGATCAAGGCTTTTGGTCCGCGAGGTGGTTCGCGTCTTAATGGGTCACCAAAATCACGTCCTGGCTGAAAGCCGCCATTACCTGCTCGGGCGTCAGACGGTCGGCGTCTGTCTCCGTCGTTGTACTGCGGAGTTCGGTCAAATCGGTCAGGCGAGCGGTCACGGGGTGATCTGGACCGTTCATAGCGTGAGTATCTTGAGGCCCTAGATGGATAAAGTAAGCATGAAGACGATCCCGCAGGGAGTGAACGGCGTGAGGACCGATTCGTGCGGTGATAATCAGAGCCTCTCCTTCGCCGCATGACTAAAATTGAAGATTATGGGATGGGGCGATTGTTCGTACATTTCTCAAAGGCCGCAGGATGCCCCAAGGAAGTGGTGATTTATGGGCAGCCCATACACCCAGTTACGCAAAAGTCAAAATTGCGACTCCGAATATCGTGCGCCACGTAAAGCCTCGTAAGTTTAACACTGAAGAAATCGGCTCGTCGAATTTACAAAACTTTCGCAGGCCTTGTGTCGTCGTGTTGTACCAAGATCGTTGACGTCGCGTCTCGGTTACCAAAAAACACCCTTAACCCGTCGAATGAATGGGGTATCAAATAAGAAAGTCAAAACAGACGTAGAACTTATTAATGTTATTATATGCGACACCGTGTCCGAGACAAGAAAAACGCGTTGAAATGAGGGTCGATATGCAAAGGCGACAGTACCTTTTATGATAGAGGGGATGGTTGGATGTAGTGGAGGTTGAAGGTTTGAGGATCGAAGTCAAGCCTCAGGCCTGCATTTGGATACTAGGGGCCTAAGCTTAAGCGAAATGGACGCACTGTCGCGTAGCGCTTAGTGGTGGATAGAAGGGCTGCTCAGCGAATGTCCAGGGGCCTTGACCCATAATGCCGCAAGACGCTAGGCCACAAATAGATCTGCCAGTCGGAAGGATACGTGCACACCCACTTTTTGAAGCCCCGAGGGACCCCGCCGTTTTTTTCAATGTGGAGCCAGAGCCGTGATTTTCTCACGGGAGAAATCATGAAGATAGGTCAGAGTTACAATGTTATTAACGAATCATAGAATAAGTAGGAATTTTTAATGAGAAAAGCATATCTGGTGATGCATCGCTATTGGGAAAACTCGTTTCACTCTTAAATCTTTTACTCATCCTGGCGTTGTGTTCAACATTTGCTGAGTCCTCCCTCGATTGGCCATTAAATTCTGTGTTGTCCACACTACTACCTATTTTACCTAGAAACTTACGACTCGAAACCTCCGACTCACCACTTACCTCAACATCGTGGGCGCGAAATCAACGACAATGACTTCCAACTCCGATGCTCCACCCTCGGCGGCCACAGAGGCTGTCTTGGTCAAGTCCGAGGAGATGCCTGCTGACGCTCAGAAGGTCGAGGAGTTGGACTTCAACAAGTTCAAAGGCCCAATCACTGCGGAGAATCTCTTCGAGGGCATGCGTCACATGGGCTTCCAAGCGTCTTCTATGTGTGAAGCCGTGAGGATCATCAATGATATGGTGCGTTCTGATTCAGAAACTCTATACTAGAGTTCTAATATGAAAGGCATACCACCTTGGCTAACGACTGTCAGCGTGCATGGAGAGATCCAGAGACGGGGGATAAGACCACAATTTTCTTGGGATACACTTCCAACCTCATCTCATCAGGCCTTCGTGGTGTCCTCCGTTGGCTTGTCGAGCATAACCACGTGTCATGTATCGTCACCACAGCTGGTGGCATCGAAGAGGATTTCATCAAGTGCCTTGGTGACACATATGTTGGTTCCTTCAGTACCCCTGGAGCCGAACTACGTCGCAAGGGTCTCAACCGCATTGGAAACCTCGTTGTCCCTAATGCGAACTACTGCGCCTTCGAAGACTGGGTCGTCCCCATTCTCGACAAGATGCTTGAGGAGCAGGAGGCTAGTAGGGGCACTGAGGAAGAGATCAACTGGACGCCGTCAAAGGTAATTCATCGTCTAGGTAAGGAGATCAATGACGAGCGATCCGTCTATTACTGGGCATACAAGAACAATATTCCAGTGTTCTGCCCTGCCATCACTGACGGGAGCCTCGGCGACATGCTCTATTTCCATACTTATAAGACCTCACCCCTCCAACTGAAGATCGATCTGGTTGAAGATATCCGACGTATCAACACCATTGCTGTCCGAGCCAAGCGGGCCGGTATGATCATTCTGGGTGGTGGTATCATCAAGCACCACATTGCCAATGCATGTTTGATGCGCAATGGTGCTGAGTCGGCGGTTTACATCAACACGGCACAAGAATTTGATGGCAGTGATGCGGGTGCCAGACCAGATGAGGCGGTATCGTGGGGCAAAATCAAGATTGGGGCTGATAATGTGAAAGTAAGTCAACAAGTTTCTTCTACTCCTGCTGGCCACTGACCATTTCCAAGGTATACATGGAGGCAACAGCATGTTTTCCCTTTATTGTGGCAAACACTTTTGCGAAGGATGTCGGAAAGTCTGACCAATAAAATGCAAAAGTATAGAACGTAAAAGTGTGTCAAATAAAGTGTACTACAGGTGCGGACAACATGTGGTCATCCGCCATCGCAAAGACATAATTGAAAAACACCAATAGTGCCCCAAAGAACTCCAAAGCTGACACGAAAGCAACCGACTTAGAATACAATCAAGCCCAAGTCGCTATCAATTTGGAAAGGCCCTGGCGTCGAGATCTCCTTTTGTGGGTGTAAATGCAAATCCGTATGTGTGCTTAGGTAGCCGCCTTCGTTTCTTCGTGGCCGTGTCTAAGATTCACTGTCAACTCTAGCCTTTTTTGCTGGAGGCTCGTCGGTGTCGGACATATCTTGCCCCTGTTCCGAATCAGAGGCACTGGATGTCTTCTTAGCTAAATCTTGGGCCTGTTGGGCTTCTTGGGCAGCTCGTCGTTGGGCCTTTTCTTTCTCAATCTGACCGCGAGGTCGATATCGTCGTTTGTTTCTCTGTCGACGCTCTTCTTTGAGCCTGGCAACTTCTGCCTCTTCCTCCTGTCGGCGGTGGATCGCATCGAGATCAAGCATCTCCCGCCCCATGCTCTCGACGACCATCCGCCCCTCGTCTAGCGTAGGCCAAGGGTTGAGAACTCCTCCCTTTCTTGTCATCAGCCAGTCCACGACGTCGAAGCCATCAACGCTCCCATCCCCACGTTGAACAGCCATACATCCTTCACGCCACAGTGCGATCTCTTGGCGTGAAGGTTGCTCTCTTGGGCAAGGCGGGAAATGGTCGGGGAGGGAGGGAGTTTCCGAGCTTATGGGGCTTTCCTTGCCACTCTGCGAATCGTCGTCGCTGCCATGTCTTTCTGGGGATCGAATTTTCGGGATTGGAAGCAGACCCTTGGTGTTGATCGCTGGAGAGATAGTTGATTCGCGCTCGTCATCGGAAGTGTCCTTAACTGGGGTGAGGGGGGTATCCTCCTGCACATACGGCTCTCGGGTATCATCAGACGAGTCGGGAGGAGAGTTTGTATCGGTGGACGATGCCACAACATCTTCTACGGGTTCGATGGACAACTGAGGTCTAGGCACAGCCCGTGAACCTAATAGTAAGAGTTAGGTGAAGGAATTAAGAGATGCAGCATCAAAAGGCATCAAACGCACCAGGTCGGAGACCGAAGTCTCGTTGGACGGCATCTCGGCGAATACTCATGATATAGTGCTGTGTTTGGAAACACGGGCGCGACGTTCTCTTGGACAGATCAAATGTTCACTGCGATCGGTGAGTGCTGACGCGATCATAAGAGGCGGCGAAAGGCGAGTTGTGATGAACGCGAATGCTCTCGTAGTTTGAGAAAATGTGAGAGGAAAGGAAAGGCTTATGTTATTGATAGTAAGAGAAGTGATGTGACAGGAAAGTTCAAGAGTTTATGTGAATGAATCAGAATGCGTTTGGTACTAAAGGTAAAGTTGACGGCTTCCATTTTCTATCACTGGCAGAAACTGCAAGTCTGCCTCTACGTCCCTGCAGTAGGTACCAATCGCCTGAGCACCACTAAAGATCGAGACTTATTCAGAGAAACCCTCAGGCTTCCCCGATACTCTGCTTGAACTGCGTCAAGGCAGAATTCCATTCAGCTATTCCGTCCGTCTCCGCCCAAGTGGCAACCTTATCTATACCTTCAAGATCATCCTTCATGTGATTTTCGGTCGTTGTTCCATCCAGAACCGTTACGCCTTCGAGCCCCAAGACCAAACAATAGTACGCAGCTACCTCGGAAATTGCAGCCTTCTCTGCGACCAGCTTAACTGGCTTGGTAGCCGCGAGCCTGGGGTTGGCGCTGAAAGTCCAGAATGACTGGAAAGCAATACCTTGCTCTCGACAGTAGGATCTGAGATCCACCTCAAAGTTGGTGTCAGGGTAGAAGCGGTTCTGGACAACACTTGGTTTAACAGTGACAGCCTCGTTGATTGCTTTAAGGATTGGAAGTGTCGTGTTAGAGATGCCTAGGTTGCGGATCTTGTGAGGCACATATGTCTCTAGAGTCTTCCACGCAGTGATGGTTTCCTCGAGAGTTCGCAGGGGGCTATGCAAAAGCACGCTGTCAAAGTAAGGTTCCTCACCTTCAAGGGTGAAGTTAGTCAAGGATGACTGAATAGATTGATGGATCTTATCCACAAGGGGTGCATCAAAATCATAGGGTGCATTTTCATCTTGGTTCCCTGGAGGAGAGAACTTTGTCTGAAGCTGAGGACAGGTCAGTGCCGAGTTTGTTGATGTTTATGGTGACGGAACCTACAAAGAGTCCTTCACGTTTAACAAGGCCCTCCTTGATGGCTCTTTGCACACCCTCCCCAACGCCCTTCTCATTATAATGCTTGGGTTGTCCTGCTGTATCGACTCCGCGAAAGCCGTGCTTGAGAGCTAAATAAACAAGATCTGCTGATCTGTCCTTTTTCCACGCTGTGCCATAGACCAGCTTTGGCATGGCAGTGGATGAGCCCTTCAGGGTGAGGTCTTTGGCTAGTTTGGCCGCCATCTTGAGAAGTACCACTGAAGAGAGAAAATAAGGTGGATTGACTCTATAAGTACGCGACTGGTTTTGTTGGTGTTGGTAGAATACAGGACTTGGGAGAGTCAGCACTAGAGGCGTATTTGAAATGTGAAGAGGTGGAGTTTGGAGATAGGTTAAGCTTGTGGTTTTGGTTAATTACGCCATTGTGAGTCTCAAACAACCTGTACATGGCGTCAATTTCAACGACCAACACCCATTACTACCTAGGCAGCCAATCATTGACTGCAAACCTTGAGGGTTCCCCGCGTATAGGCATGCAGTTTTTGGCTGAGAGGTCCAGGGTTGCGGCCGTCTAACTAAGTCGATACCCTTATAAGCAGTAAACTTGAAGTTGAGCATGAGACAGCGCTGAACTATTCGAACACAATTGGAGAAAGTGTAGACTACGTTGAGTTGTACGCGGACATGACCAGATCATGTAAGTCAGTTTATACCTGCCTAGGTACCTACCTAGGTTAGTAGTTGACGTCGATATTCTAGTTTTCAACCCCCACATCGACGTGGGGTTGAGAAATCAATCAATGGACGGTATCAAGTGCAAATGTTCATTCATGCTCGATAAGTCACGCCATCTAAATAAGCCGTGTTATATTGATCGGCGATCTCTTAAGATAGGTAGCTGTTGATCAGAGGTCTTCCTAAAGCTGTCTAGTAACGAACAACGGGCCGTGTCTCCGGATATGCCAAGTGAAATGCATCTCTCCACAACCCGCCTTGGACATAATTGGATTGGATTGAATCTTGCAATTGCCCCGCCATATCTCTGAGGGGTCGGAGCTCATCAAGATATGTAACGTCACTTGAGTTGTTGACTTTGAGAATACTTATCAACCTCCCTCTTTTCAACATCTTGGTCTTTTGCGTGGCATATCAACTTGATCACTAACCAGCTGTAATTATGGCTCCTTATACTGCTAAATGGGGCATCTTGGCTACCGGTGGCATCGCCGAGTGTGAGTTCAGCTCTGTGACACGATGAATAAGGCACTAAACTCTCATCACAGGCTTCACTAAGGACATTCTTACAGACCCGGCCGCTCGCGATGTCAACGATTTACAGCATGAGATTGTCGCCGTTGCCTCATCCAGCTCCGTCGATCGCGCACGCGACTTTATCAAGAAGATTGATGGCCCCTCATCCGCTGCTGTCTACGGTTCCTACGCTGAGCTAGTCGCCGACCCAAACGTTGACATCATCTATGTTGCTACACCTCACAGCCACCATTTCCAAAATGCTATGCTGGCCCTCGAAGCTGGCAAGAATGTCCTTTGTGAAAAGGCACTCACCGTTACTGCTGCACAGACCAAGAAGCTGTATGAGGTCGCCAAGTCCAAGAACCTCTTCTTTATGGAGGCTGTCTGGACACGATACTTCCCTCTCAGTATCAAGATTCGAGAGTTGATCCAGTCTGGTACCATTGGTACTGTTTATCGTACATTCGGTAAGAAGAATGCCTGTCGAGGTTATACGATAATGCTGACCCTCATGTAGCCGACCTCTCGTTCAACAAGAATACTGATAGCCAGGATCTTGACTTTCCTGATTCCAACCGCATGGTCAACCCTGATCTAGCAGGTGGTGCTTTACTCGATCTCGGCATCTACTCCTTGACCTGGGTCTTCCAATCCCTCTATCATGTCCAGCCCGAGACCGAAAAGGAGGCTCCAAAGGTTGTAGCCTCCATCAACAAGTATCGCACAGGTGCCGACGAGTCCACGAGTATCATCTGTCAGTTCCCTAAGCACAACTCCGTTGGTATTGCGACTACCTCACTGCGCATCGCCACCGACGTCGATGGTCTTTACACTGGTGGCCCCGCGATTCGTATTCAGGGCTCCAAGGGTGAAATCCAGGTCACTGGTCCTGCATTCCGGCCGACCGAGTACAAGGTGATCAAGTCGGACGCCAATGGCAAAGTGGAAGTAGTGAACTGCCCAATTCCTACAGATCCTAAGCGCAACAACTGGGGCCACGGTATGTTCTGGGAGGCGGATGAGTGTGCACGTTGCCTACGGGATGGTAAAAAGGAGAGTGCTTCGATGCCTTGGTCAGAGAGTATAGTCATCATGGAGGTCATGGACAGCGCACTCAAGCAGGGCGGCGTTTCCTACCCCGATCTCATCACCACTGATGTCTTCGACCCCAACAGTCCTCTCAATACTGGCAAAAAATGAAAATACGACGTGTAATGTTGGGCGTGATACTAGAATTAATGATGGAATAAATGTTCGAGGATATGCAAGGATTTTCACAGCATTGAACTGTACCACGCACTTGCGTCAATGCGTCGAGTGACATGTGAACGAACTCTCACCACTTGCATAAGATGCGCACTACATGCGTCGTCAGAGATCAGCGATCCTGGCGCTACAGGCGGGTGCTTCAGATTAACGGTTCGTGTCAAAAGTGACATGACAGGGGAAGGCCATTGGGTTTCGAAAGCAATCACCGACATCTGACGAGTCTGTCTTGACCGGATGACAAGGAACAAAGCAAGAGAGGGAAATTGGCGCCTGGCGGGTTTATTCCACTCCATGTCGCGTTGGCCCCTGGTGCAAATCCAAGGATGGATCATCCAAGCCAAGACCCCAATTTACACGCTTCTCTGCTGAAGCAGAAGTTCGAGACTCGAGTCTCAGCTTATGATGACGTGCAGCGTACCTTTCAAGCGAGCGGGAGCACCCATGCCCACAGCTCGAAGCCCCCTGGCATGAACGGCTTATTATCAATCGTTAAAGATTATCCCAGCCGTGTATGCCCAACTTGACACGGGAGAGGGGTGCAGAAGATGCCCGAAATGTGTTCCATAAGCAAGGCACGGACTTGTTGGTCCCTAATGACCGAGGGGCGGAGGATTCGCGTCGTGTGAATGGGGTGATGAGATGTGAAGACGAGTGATGAGAGAGATGACATTGTGGGGTCCACGATATAAATGCACTGCACTGTTGGAATCAAGGTCCTCCGTACTTGTATCAAGAAGCTTTGACTTTGAGGCCTGGAGGCGGATCCGAGGTGTTCGTGACAAGGGGCCTCAAAGTCTAACAGGGGAAATATGTAAGAGAGGGGGGTTTTTCTACTTCATACGTAATTTAAGTCTAATCGCAACACTTCAATCCTTGACTGAAGCAACTGACTGCATTGTATTTTATAGTGTAAGAATCATCAACTTGGCACTCAGCCACCAATATACCGCACTCGCACGGGGCAATGGTTGGTTTGGTCTCGCTACGGTACCAACCTGGCAAATAAACAGGCCGGGTACTGATTATCAGAGACATTTATTAGTACGAGCCATTATTCATGACTGACGACCGTTGTATAAGGTAGTAATGGGGTGAACATGTTCCTTCAAGCCACAGGATGAAGACGGAGCCCAAAACATTGGATCCATGACTCCACTAAATACTACTGTGCCTACCTACTAAGTGTGTGTGGTTTACCCGTTGGCTTGAGCCGGGGGGGGGGCCAACT